>PVJN01016385.1:0-42529 GCA_004026805.1 Lasiurus borealis
GCTTGCTTGATTGACTCACACAGCCAAACATAGAGCTCCCTCTATGTGCTGGACTCTGTGTGAAGCTACAGAGAAGCAAAGACAGGAGAGACATGTCTCCACTTTTAATAAATTATGGGCTGGTGGAAGCACTCATCCCAGTGTACCATTCTTCTTTGCTCCTAACATGAAACATTTTAGGATCAAGTTGAAAAGATATAGCTAGGATTTAGAGTCTTCATGTTCAAGGGCACTAACATACCACATTTAACAGATCTGAATTGAGCAATCTCAGAAGAATCCAACATTTCAGAGTTTAGTCCCGTCTAGCCCCTGCCTTAGACGTGGTGAGTGAGCTAGACTGAGTGTTCTCCTGTCTCACTTATAGATTAAAAAAGGCAGCCCTTCCTCCTCTCCAAGAGGCTGTAAGACAAGCATTTCAAACTCAAAGGCTAACATGGCCCAAATAAACGAGACGTGTGGCTGTGAGTTTGACATGCTTGCTGTAAGGTATTGAAGACAGATGTCTTTTTTTGAGGAACCCTGAAGATCACCTATGGCCTGAGCGGGTTGTGTGACTTCTCATCATGAGACCAAGCCAGGGCCTATCAATGAGAAGTATGGTAGCTAACATTGATTACTTACTATGTGCCTGGCACCAGACAAATGTTTTATATGTGGAATTCCATTTAACCCATTACTATGCATATTTTATAATTGAGAAACCTGAGACTCACAATGATAAAATAACTGGTAGCTGATAAATGGTCAAGCTGGGACCTTCACCTCAGGCCAAGCATGTCAAACTCAAAGGCTAACACGGGCCAAATAAACAAGGCATGCAGCCCGCCGGCTGAGAATTTGACATGCTTGCCCAGACTGTCTGCAAAGCACAAGCTTAGCCTTAACCATTCTGCTGTGAATTCGTCTCTCCCAACAGGGGTGGCTGAAAACTTACCAGGTTTCTGCTTACTCTTGAGGGTCATCAAGGAGGAACCTGAGGAATCAGATCAAAGGAGAGTCAAGAACCTGGAAGCAAGGAAGAGTCTTTCTACATCCAGGTTTCTTATTATAATTTGAGTGAAGGGGAGATTTTGGGTAGATATGGGGTTAGGAGGAATAGGATGGTGTAATTTCCCCCTGGGGTGCTAAGGTCAGGTTTTTTGAATTGAAAATAGCACAAATACCAAAGAATCCAGAAGAATCTGGAAGAATCTAGTGACAATCCTGGGATACCAAATTAGTACATGTACCTCAGTGATTCCCCAAAGTAAAAAATATGATGGAATTGAAAATGACCCTGAACCCCCTCTAATCTAAGCTTTATTTCACATGTAAGAACACTGAGCTGGAGAGGTAAAGATACATGTCTAATGAAGCAAAGCTTATTAATGGGGGTGCTAAACTTGAACCCAAGCTCTGGGCACACTAGATACTGGTGATCCCATGAACATATTCTGAAGAGCATTCAGAGTGATACCATACAGTCAGGGCCATTAGTCCAGGAGACTGTGTGGTGGTGGGGTGGGGATTGTAGAAATGCTGATCCCCTGAAACAAAAGCCTCTCCACACCACCTTGGATAAATGACTCCTGTCCTAAGGATAAGGAAGGTGCATTTCCACACGGGGGAAATCCTACCTCGTCCTCTCTTGCAAAACAGGAATAAAAGCACTGCAGGTAGGATGACTATAACCAGGAAGAGCACAGCCAGTCCGCTCAGCAACCCAGCATAGTGCTTATGGAGGGCCATGGCGCTATCTGGAAATGGAAGAGGCAGTGAGACAACTCTCAGAAAACAGGCCCCAGGTGCTGGGCAGGCTTGTCCACATTCCAGGGGCACTGTCCAAACCGGGGACCCTCCAGGGGAGTAGCAGAGCTTTGAGGGAAACTACACTTTTTGCTATAGAAAGTCAGGGTTAGAAACGGGACCAGGGATCATCCCTCTGATTTGGACTGGTTTCTGGGGCTTCCTGGAAGGAGATGCCCCTGGGGACCAGGCCTAGCATAAGGGAGGCACTTTGCCCTGAAGAATGAGGCCCACAGTCAGGCCTTACAGCTCTCCAGAGTGATGTGTAGGACTCCAGGGAAGATGGACAGCACTGGTTACCTGCACAGAGCTGCTGGGCAGAGATGGAGTCAGAATTGTTGCTGACAGGGTTCCGGGCTGTACAGGTATAAGTCAGCTCTTGGTTGTTAGGAGTTTGGAAGACTTGAAGAACACTACCGTCTGTCCCCATGGGACTCCACCTGTATGTCACATTGTTTTCTTCTTTCTCCACAGAGCATGTCAGTGTGACATTACAAGTACTGTTCACAGATGTCATTAAACTCTGAGTAATTTTCGGCTTCTCAAGCCTACCTGTGACGGGAAAACATTAGCCTGTACCAGCTTGTAAGAACCAATTGCTATATTTAATTTTTTTCAAATGTTTATTAAACACAGCCATCATGTAAAAGCAAAGTATAAAATCTTACAATAAAATAAACCATATTAAAAGTAAACCAAATAAATACTCAAAACTCATCACTTTCTAATTTTTTTGACAATTTACCATTATTTATGCTCTAAACATTATTTATATCTATGTATCTGTCTTTTGTAATGATGTGCAAAGTCTTTCCAACTCTTCATGTCTTAAAATGATCTATCTGTGACACCATGGGTGGATCTTGAAGGTATGATGCTAATAAATCAGATGAAAAAGGATAAAAACCATATGACTTCATTCTTAAGTGAAATATAAAACAAAAAGTAACAAACAAACTATAAAAACAAAACAAAAACTTAGACACAGACATCAGAATGGAGGTTACCAAAGGGGAAGACAGGGAAAAGGGGGTCAACTATATTATGGAAGGAAACTAGACTTTGGGATATGACCACACAGTATTGTATACAGATGTTGCGCACCTGAAATTTATATAATGTTATTAACCAATGTCACCTGAATAAATTTAATTTTAAAAATCAGCCACAGTGGGAGTATTTATAGCACAGGAATTGGCAAATGCTACAAACTTGGACTTGACTTATTGCCTTGTTGATAATTGCTCTAGACTTAAGAAAGCAAAGGAGAAAAAGTTACTAAAGAAGATTTAACTTAAAACTGTCTATTGCCACTTCATTGTGAATAGCAAAAGAACAAAATAAAATTTAAAAAAATGAGAAAATATTTTTCCAGTATTTGAAAGCCACTATCCAATTCAGTGAAGAAATTGCAACTAAATGTATAAAGAGATGGAAACAAACATCTTAAAGTTATTGCATAAGCTGCTATGAATATTTGATACAAGTTTCTGCCTGAAATAAGATTTTATTTCTCTGAGATAAATGCCCAAGAATGAAATCATATGTAAAACCATTTTTTAATTAAAAAAGTGTATTGTGATAAAATATACATGGCATAGCATTTAGTACTTTAACCATTTTTAATTATACAGTTAAGTACATTCACATTGTTGTGCAAACATCACCACTATTCATCTGAGAACTTCTCGCCCCCTTCTCCCCCTGGCCCCTTTAAAATAGATTCTATCTTTTAGAGCAGTTTAAGGTTCTTAGAAAAACTGAGTAGATAGTATAGAGAGTTACCATATGTACCTTGCCCCAATTCACTCACAGCCTCCTCCATTGTCAACATCCCCACCAGAGTGGTACATACAATAGATAATGTATATTGATGCATATCATGATCACCCAAAGTTCACAGGTGATACATCCTTGGTGTATATTCTATGAGTTTTGACAAATATGTAGTGACATGTATTCAGCATTAATATATCATACAGTAGAGTTTCACTGCCCTAAAAACCCTCTGTGCTCTGCTTATTTATCCCTCCCTTCCACAAACCCCTGTCAACCACCAACCCTTTACTGTCTCCATGGTTTAAGTTACCTCCATGCCTGTTCATGACTTTTTAGCTCTCTCCAGATCTCAGAACTTCTAAGAATAATTTTTCATTAAAAAAAATTGCCAATCTAAATTCCCACCAGCAATGTATGAGTGTTCTAGTTTCTCCACATCCTCACCAGCATTTAGGGTTATCACTATTTTTCATGTTGGCCATTTTGATGGAAAAAACAACTTGCTCAAGGTCACACAGCTGGCAAGAGGTCTAATTACAACTAAACTATCTCTTAATATGTGAATGGTTAAACAATTTAGTACATCTATGCTATGAAAGGATCTCCTATATTAAAAGATATACACTATTGATACTTGCAATAATTAGGATGACTCTCAAAGAAATTATGCTGCATGAAAAAAAAGCCATTCTCAAAAGCATACATACTCTATGATTTCATTTATGTAAATATTTGTGAAATAACATATAGAAATGAACAATGGATTGATGTTTTCCAGGAGCTTGGGAGGGGAAAAGGGTAGTAATAAGTGAACTACAAAGGGATGAGGAACTCCTGATGATGGCACAGTTAAGTATCTTGATTGTGGTAGTAGCTACATGAAGCTACATCTTATCCTATATAATAAAGAGGTAATATGCAAATTGACTGCCACTCCAACACACAAGATGGCTGCCACTATATAGTCAAAGATGGCCATCCCCATGTGGACAAAAGATGGCCATCACAAGATGGCCAGCAGGGGAGGGCAGTTGGGGACAAACAGGCTGGTAGGGAAGGGCAGTTAGGGGCAACCAGGCCTGCAGGAGAGGGCAGTTGGGGGAGACCAGGCCTGCAGGGGAAGGCAATTGGGGGGACCTGACCTCCAGGGGAGGGCAGTTTGGAACAATCAGGCCAGCAGGAGAGGGCAGTTAGGGGTGACCAGGCCTGCAGTGCAGGACAGTTAAGGGCAACCAGGCTCTCAGGGAATTGCAGTTAGGGGCAATTGGGATGGCAGGGAGTAGTTAGGCGTCAATCAGGTTGGCAGGGGAGTGGTTAAGGAGTGATTAGGCTGGCAGGCGGTGAGTGGTTGGGAGCCAGCAGTTCTGAATTGTGAGAGGGATGTCCAACTGTCCATTTAGGCCCGATCCCAGTGGGCCTAAACTATCTATTTATATATCAAAGCCTTAAGTGACTGAACAACCAAATGACTAAATGACAGAGTGCTATGATGCTCATTGACCACCAGGGGGTAAGCGCTCAATGCAGGAGCTGCTCCTGGTGGTCAGTGCGCTCCCACAGCAGGAGTGCCACTCAGTTGACAGACCCATCCTGGTGGCTCACCAGCCTGGGGCAGCCACTCCCTCCCTCAGTAGTCCTGCAGGTCCAATCTCTGGAGAATGGGCCAGGCACTGATGAACCAGTGCCACCAGCATGATCCTGCTGCTTTTCCTCCTTAGATGTTCCACAAGAAGAAACAATATAAAAGTGGCTGCCAGATGGCTCCCAACAACTGGCACGAATGTCTGCAGGACAGATCTGGATCCCAGGCTGGTAAGGGCATCCCATAACCTGCCTGGATGGCCAATCATATACGGATCTCCCCCCGTCAGGATGGGTGCCAGATGCAGGGCTCACAGTTGGTGAGCGCTTCTACATTGGCATGAGCCTCTCCCGATAGGGACTGACTGGGTGCAAGCCCTCAGCAGGTACAGTGGGGCCAGGATAAATGGGAGCAGCAGGCAGGAGCAGGAGGTGGTGTTGGATTGTGGGTTTCATCCCGATCCCTGCAGACCACCCTGAGGGACCCCACCCATCCACGAATTTGTGCACCAGGCCTCTATTATATAAAAAAGCCTAAGTGATTGTTCGACCATTTGACCAGTAGCTATGACATGCTTTGGCCACCAGGGGGAAGACACTCAACACACAACCATGGAAACATGGAACAGACTGATGAATCTCAGAGAGAATGGGGGCAGGGAGAGGGCAAGAAGAGATTAATCAAAGATCTTATATGCATACTAGAGGCTTGGTGCATGGATTCATGTACTGGTGGGGTCCCTTGGCCTGGCCTACAGGGCTTGGGCCAAAACTGGCAGTCCAACATTCCCTGAGGGCTTCTGGGTTGCGAGAGGGTGCAGGACAGGCCAAGGGACCTCACCAATGCATGAATCCATGCACTGGGCCTCTAGTATGTAAATAAATTGCACAGAGTGACACATATATTCACACATAAAGCAGTGCCTGTGTAAGTGGTGAAATATAAAGTAAGCTCTATTTGTTGCACTGATGCCAATTTCCTGGTTTTGATATAAAAACTGTCTATATTTTATATAATAAAAGAGTAATATGCAAATTGACCATACCCCACTACACTCACCAGCCACGCCCACCAGCCAATCAGAGCAAGTATGCAAATTAACCCAACCAAGATGGTTATGGTCACAGAGAGAGCAGGAGGGAGGCTTGGATTGCCTCTGGCGATGTAGTAAGCCAAACTTTCCCCAAACCCTGGTGGACCCAGGCCTCTGCTTAAGACAACAAAGTTTCAATGGCTATGTGAGTAGAAGGCTTGGCTCTGCTCCAGGCTACAAAGTTTCAATTGTAAAAGATAAATAAATCCCAGATACCAGGGCCTCTGCTTGGGTCGCTGGGGTATGTGGTTGGCCTGTAAACCACCACAGGCCCCTTGCCAAGGCCACCCCACATCTTAAGGGAACACCCACCCTGATCCAGGACATCCTTTATGGCAAACCAGCTGGTCCCCACCCATGCACCAGGTCTCTATCCTATCTAATAAAAGAGTAATATGCAGATTGACCATCACTCCAACACACAAGATGACTGCCTCCATGTGGTTAAAAGATCCTGCTCCCATGTGGACAAAAGATGGCCACCACAAGATGGCCAGTAGGGGAAGTCAGTTGGCAGGGACCAGGCCTGCAAGGAAGGGCAGTGGGGGTGATCAAGCCTGTAGGGGAGGGTAATTAGGGGTGACCAGGCTGGCAGAGGAGGGAAGTTGGGGGTGATGGGGCCTGCAGGGAAGGGCAGTTGGGGAGGACCCAGGCCTACAGGTGAGGGCAGTTAGGGGTTACCAGACCCACAGGAGAAGGCAGTTAGGGGCAAACAGGCTAGCAGGGGAGCAGTTAGGCATCAATCAGGCTGGCAGGAGAATGGTTAGGGGTGATTAGGCTGGCAGGCAGAAGTGATTAGGGGCAATGAGGAAGGCAGACAGGTGAGCAGTTGGGAGCCAGCAGTCCTGGATTGTGAGAGGGATGTCTGACTGCTTGTTTAGGCCTAAACATACCTGGATCAGGCCTAAATGGGCAGTCAGACATCCCTTAAGGGATCCCAGATTGGAGAGGAAGTAGGCTGAGCTGAAGGACAGCCCCCCCCCTCATGCATGAATTTCATACACCAGGCCTCTAGTATATATATAAAAGCCAAATATGCAAAGTGTCCCCTCAGGAGTTTGACTGACTGGGAGTTCCATTACTCACTATGAGGAGCACTGACCACCAGTGGCACAGAATGAAGGAAAGCCCTGGCTGGCAGCCACTAGAGACCCTACTGATGCACAAATTTCTTACACTGGGCCTCTAGTCTATGCTAATAAAAGAATAATATGCTAATTAGACTGAACATCTTCCAGACATCCTTCTGAACAAAGCCAGGCTGAGGCAGATGCAGTTAAGGATGATCAGGCTGGCAGGGGAGCAGTTAGGGGGTGATCAGGATGGCAGGGGAGGGTAGTTAGGAGTGATCAGGATGGCAGGGGAGGGCAGTTAGAGTGTAATCAGGCCAGCAGGGGAGCAGTTAGGGGCAATCAGGTTGGCAGGCAGAAGTGGTTAGGAGAGATCAGGAAGGCAGGCAGGTGAGCAATTAGGAGCCAGTGGTCCTGGATTTCGAGAGGGATAGCAATCTCACAGGGTGGAGAGGATGCAGGCCAGGCTGAGGGACCCATCCACGAATTTTGTGCACTGGCCCTCTTGTCTATAATAATAAAAGCCTAAGTGATCATCGCAATCGAATGGACTACCAAACAGACTGCATGGGGCAACTAGGTTGTCAGGGGGGTTAGTGAGGGACAACCAAATGACTCAGCAGCAGAGTGGGGTGACGAGGCCATCAGGGGGGTTAGTGAGGGGCAACCAAATGACTGAGCAGCAGGCTGCATGGGATGACCAGGCTGGCAGGAGGGTTAGTGAGGGGGTGATCAAATGACTGAGCAGAAAGCTATGTGGGGTGACCAGACTCGGAGGGAGGCTAGTGAGGGGAAACCAAACAACTAAGCAGCAGGTTACGTGGGGTGATCAGGCCCACAGAGTGGGAGAAGTTGGGGGTGACCAGGCCTGCAGGGGAGGCAGTGAGGAGTGACCAAATGACTGAGCAGCAGGCTGTGTGGGGTGTCCAGGCCTGGAGGGGAGAAAGTTGGGGGTGATCAGGCCAGCAGGGGTCCCAGGTTGGAGAGGGTGTAGGCTGGGCTGAGGAGACCCTCCCCACCCCACTACCCCTGTGCATGATTTTTGTGCACCAGGCCTCTAGCAGTTATATATGGTGTTACCATTGGAAGAGTCTGGGTACAGAGGACACAGAACCTCCCTGAACATGACTTTACACCTTTCTATGCATCTGTAATTATTTCCAAATAAAAAGTTTTCTAAAGTACTTTGCACACACTATCTCACGTAGTTCTCACAATAACTATGGGAAGTGAATAGTATGATTATTCACATTTTATAGAAAAGAAAAACAAGGTCACGGAACAACTGCTGAAAGAAGGTTACATTGCTGAAAACAAGAAAAGCCATACCCTCTTGAAAAGTATTAATATAGTTAAGCTTATTTAGAAGCATGAAATGATTTAGGGAACCCAGTAGTCAGAAATACAGTTATTTTGTAATAGCAAATTTGCAAAGTAAAAATACAAAACGAGTCCTTTATCTTCCCACGACTTACGATAAACTTGAAGTTTATAGGTCCTGGTGATCGTCTTTTTTTCAGTGTTCTTTGTATTTATGTCAGCTTTGTAGATCCCTGCATCTTCCATCCTCAAATTGCTGATCTCCAGGTTGTAGTTCTGACTTGAGACGTTTATTCGCTCATTATAATTTTCGTGGGTCACAAGGACTTCGGGGGGTTTGCCTGAGCGGACCACTACAACAGCAACCGATGTTTTGGGACTCATCCAATTAATGTTGGTAACTTGCTGTATGTCTTGGATATTTAAAGGGAAAGTAACTGGCTCCCCCAGAATCCCATTGATGGTAAGGATGTTTGTGTTGCTTTCAGCTGCTTCCAGACCTGAGGATATAAATAGAAAATTGTAGCCATTTGGCTGTTGCTCCCTGTCTCCCCAGGCTGGCATCTCCCTTAGGAGCTCCCAGGGATGCAGATTATCTAGTTTCTTGAGGGTGCATTTTTGTTTTGGCATTCTACCCTTGATATATTTAATGTTATGATGGATACATTTTCTAAAGGATTAGCATTCAAAAATGAAGTTTCCCAGTGAATTTCCAGGGATCCACTTAATTAAAAACATGTTTATCTAGACTTACAGACTCTGAGAACTAGAAGGAACATAAGCCTCCATGAGGTCTGAGATATCCAATGTCTTTCTTTCCCAATATCAGATATCCAAGAGGTGGAAGGGTTTTGGGGCAAGAGCCTGGGACGGCTCCTGTGGTCTTTGCAAAAAGGAAGTTACATTTATGCCTCTATTCCTGGCAGATACAGTGCTCTGGAGTAAAAACTCCCTAAGTTGACAATTTGGGAGATCTTTTTTTTTAACTATTGTATCTCCAGTCCCAGGAAGAGTACCTGACACCCAGTGGGTGGTGAGTAAATACTTCTGGGATAAAGTAATAAATAGATTTCACTTATGTGTTACCTAGAAAGTTTTGGAACAACTTCTGAAGCAAAGTTCATTTATTCATTCAGGCATTTATAAATGAATGCATATATTTTTTCAAGGTCAGCTTTGTTTCAGACACAGTGACAGGTATTTATTATGTAATTTATAATACGAATGTTTGTTGAGCAAACTACTCTTTTAAACATTAAGAAAAACACACCAAGGCCATGAGACAAACTATTGATGGAAGATTACAGAAGTAATGTAATAAGGAGTCGAGGATACAATGGCAAACAAAAATAGATATACTTCTTGCTCTCCAGAATGTAGCGATTAAATAGAGAGACCAATGTGGATGAGATAACCACAAAAGGTTAAATATAAAACAAGGATTATGGTGGTCGAGAGAGAATAGTAAGAGGGACTTGTTCTGTTTTTGGAATCCAGGAACACTTTTTAGTAAAAGCTGAAGGATGAGTGTATGTATGTATGTATGTATGTATTTATTTATTTATTTATTTATTTATTTATTTATTTATTTATTCGTTCATTCATTCATTTATTCATTCCTCACTCACGGATATTTATTCATTGATTTTTGGAGAGAGTGGAAGAGAGAGGGAAAGACAGAGAGAAACATCGATGTGAGAGAAACACATCGATTGGTTGCCTCCTGTTATGAGTCCTGACCAGGGCCCGGTCTAGGAAGGAGTGTGCAACCGAAGTATGTGCTCTTAATCAGATTTGAAACCAGAACTTTTCAGTCTACAGGCTGAGTCTCTATCCACTGAGCCAAACCGGTCAGAGCTAGAATGAATATTTTTAAAATCTAGCATGAGCAAAAAAAAAAAAAAAAAGAATTAAAGGTTTATTTTTCTTTGCCTCCATCACCTAATACAATAAATTGATTTAATACATAATTTGTGGAATGAAAAGCAATATATTTATAAGATGTTGTTTTTCTCATCTTTCCCTCTTCTCTTATTACTTTCTTATTCTCACTGAGCTCTGTTTAATAAGAAACAGTGTTTTGAGCCATCACAGATTATATTACAAATGTTTAAAAAACCAATAGACACAGGCCCTGACCCATCAGTAAGAGTATCAGCCATAAATAAGAACACTTTTCTTCTAATGAATATTGGCTGCGTGTAAGTCCCAAAGAGCAGCACATAAGTTTACCACATAAGTGGTTCAGGCTGATCCTAAAATTTATCCAGGGCTTGGCATAAAGAGTGAAAAAATAAGGGTCACTTAGAATACAGGTCATTTTGAAGTGTCATAAAAGCAAAGAGCCCGGTCAATGTGGCTCAGTGGTTAAACATCTACCTATGAACCAGGAGGTCATGGTTCGATTCCTGGTCAAGGCACATGCCCCATTGCAAGCTCAATCTCCAGTAGAGGGCCTGCAGGAGGCAGCCGATCAATGATTCTTTCACATCTTTGATGTTCTTATCTCTCTCTCTCCTTCTCTCATCCTCTCTAAAATCAATTAAAAATATATATTTTTTAAAAGCAAAGGGATTTTTAACCTGTTTCACTAAGGCTATCTTTGTCCTCCAACCAGTAAGCACTTCCTGAATGAACCTGGGACCTGCAAATATAAACCTCTTTTCTTTCTTTTTTTTTTTTTTTTAAAAATATTTTATTGATTTTTTACAGAGAGGAAAGGAGAGTGATAGAGAGTTAGAAACATCAGTGAGAAACATCAATCAGCTGCCTCCTGCACACCCCCTACTGGGGAGGTGCCCGCAACCAAAGTACATGCCCTTGACCAGAATCGAACCTGGGATCTTTCAGTCTGCAGGCTGACACTCTATCCACTGAGCCAAACTGGTTTCGGCTGAACCTCTTTTCTTTCAGACCAACCAACATTTCCCCTGAGGAAGACCACCGCAGGCAAGGCCTGATGACTTAGTTAGGGTCCAATATGTAACAGGGCCCTAGGGGGCATGAGAGACTAAGGACCCTCATTTACAAACATTAAGTGCTATCTGTGTGCCAGATGCTGTGTTAGGGATGCAGGGTTGAATAGGACATGGATGCAGTCCTGATAAAGACAGATGTGTAGACAAGTATTGCATTCAATGTGATGTGTGGTAAGAGTACAAGGACACACCATTGAGGGACCAAGCAGAGACTAAGGTTGCTTTCAGTGGCAGGAGTCACAATTTACCAAAATTCATTCTCTTGAACATGAATTCTCTCCAGGTAAACTGTTCCATTGGGCTAATGACATCAGGTAGAGGGATATGTGGAGGGTCCTAGCCTGAGTCTCTGGATGGCCCAGATATAGTTTACATGACTTGTGCAGTCATACAGAGCCTTGATCTCAGAGACAACCTGAATTTGGTTTAAAAATGCTGTGCCATCTTGAAATTCTTCATAGTATTTGAACAAGGAGCCCCATATTTCTTTCTTTTTTAAAATATATTTTTATTGATTTCAGAGAGGAAAGGAGAGGGAGAGAAAGATAGAAACATCAATGATGAGAGAGAATCATTGATCAGCTGCTTCCTGCACGCCCGCAACTGGGGATGAAGCCCACAACCCGGGCACATGCCCTTGATCGGAATCAAACCTGGGACCTTCAGTCCGTAGTCTGACACTCTATCCATTGAGCCAAACCAGCTAGGGCAGGAACCCCATATTCCATTCAGTTCTGTGTTCTACAAATTATACAACTGGTCCTGGTGCCAGATCTTAAGGCTTTATTTTTTACTTATTTTATTTATTTTACATAAGGCCCCTAGTACCTAATTGCCATTCTGCTCATTGGATTCAGATCAGGTGTGAGAAGATGGATGAAGTGTGGGTACCACTACCTCATCATTTTGGTGGGTTCTTTCATCAAACTCCAGGAAGTGTGTAGGCAGTTTGCTAAAGTGGAGCCCTTCGTAGTGTTGGAGCAGTTGGGCAGCCACAATGTGGTTGATGTGGGGTGCTGCTTTTGTAGTTATGTCTTATCTCCTATGCCAAGTCCTCAGGAAGTGGTGCTGGCTGGGTGACAGACAGGAAGAGCTGGGGGAAGTCCTGCTGCTATTTGCGCTCTGGTGTGGTGAGGATTCTGGGCTTGCTGAGAAATGGCATAGGGTTTGTACAGGCATAAGGTAAAGATTCTGTCACCTTCAAATGTTCCAAACATGATGTGGGAGAGGCAGCTGCATAACCTCAGCATGTAGTAGAAAGATAGGGATGGTGAAGATGCAGGTGCTAGTACTAACATGTATGACCTGGGCAACCTTACAAAATCACAAAACCTTTCTGAGTCTCAGTTTCTTCATTCATATAATGGAAATAATAGCTATAGGATTGCCCTACCTAATTAGTAGTCAGCAAATCATATAATATGAGTGAAAATGCTTCACTAACCATCAAGGCAAATACATGTTAGTTATTTCTGAGATTAATAATGACAATGAGGATGAGAAGTCTCCTCCTCATTTTCTTTTTTATTAATAATTAATTGATTAAAAAAATTGATTTCAGAGAGGAACGAATTGGGAGAAAGAGATAGAAACATCAATGATGAGAGAGAATCATTCATTAGCAGCCTTTTGCATGCCCCACACTGGGGATCAAAGTCCCAATCTGGGCACGTGCCCTGATGGGGAATTAAACTGTGACCTCCTGGTTCATAAGCTGATAACCACTGAGCCACTCTGGCTGGGTCATCATCTTTTTTATTATCATTTTAATAATTGGTACATCCCCTTGAAGGCTTTCCTAATATATCCCTATGCTGGCCATGGTGACACCAGGCCCATACTGAAGAACATATAAAGAGTCATTATTGAGGAGAATCCAAGATGGCGGCATAGGTAAACACCTACACTGCTGCCTCGCACAACAATTTCAAAACTACAACTAAAAGACAGAACGGACATCATCCAAAACCACAGGAAAGCTGGCTGAGTGGAAATTCTACAACTAGAAGGAAAGAGAGGGGCTCACAGAGACCAGAGGAGCTGCAAAAAGCTGAGGTACAGAGATGTGTGCATGGAGAGAGGGGGTGCCAGAGAACCTGGCTGGATTTCTCTGGCTGGAGGGAAACGGAGACTCTCAATGACATTGAACCCCTTATCCTATGAAACTAAACCACAGATCCAGATGAAACTGATATGGGGGGGAGTTTGGACTGTGAAAAGAAAGAAGTGCACGAAAATTTAGAGGAGTGGCAAAAGATCAGAAGTCTGGTGGTGCGCACGGCACTGTGAGCAGAGGATCAACTGCTGATTGTGCCACTGGCTTTCATGAGTGGGCGGGAAACAGACCCTCCCAATTGTGCCATTTCTAACTCAACTAAACCCCAGTTTCAGGCAAAATCCTGGGGACCCAGACTCATATGGTCCCAGAGCGCAGGGGAGTCAGAGGGGCAGCAGTCTAGAGACACTGTGAGAGAACGCATGCTCACAGAGAGCGCTCCAGCGATTACCCAGTTACGTGAGACTCAGGGGCCGTGGAGGGCGGGGCGGTCCTCAAGCCCTGAGACTCCACCCATCCCAAGCTCAACAGAGAGGCTTTTGCAGTTTTGCAAGTCTGGTACCATAAGGCTGAATCCAACACAGAAGTTCTCTCGGAATAGTGAAAATGTGGAGACAAGAGAAGGGATCACAAACAAAAGAAATGGAGAAAAACAAACGACTGGATATAGAGTTCAAAACCACGCTTATAAGGTTTTTCAAGAATATCCTAGAAAAGTTGGATAAAGTTAGCGAGTCCCAAGAGGAAATGAAAAAGATCCAACTAGAGATGGAAAAGGACCAACTAAAATTTAAACATACACTGACTGAAATAAAAAAATATTATTCAGAGACCTAACAGCAGACTAGAGGAAGGCAAGTATCAAGTAAAAAATGTGAAATATAAAGAATCAAAAAACACTCGACTGGAAAAGCAAGAAGAGAAAAGAATCCAAAAATGTGAAGATAATGTAAGAAGCCTCTGGGACAGCTTCAAGTGTACCAACATCAGAATTGTGGGGGTGCCAGAGGAAGAGAGAGAAGAAAATACTGAAAACCTATTTGAAGAAATAATGACTGAAAACTTCCCACATCTGGTAAAACAAATAGACTTACAAGTTCAGGAAGCAAACAGAACCCCATATAAAAGGAATCCAAAGAGGACCACACCAAGACACATCATAATTAAAATACCAAGAGCAAAAGACAAAGAGAGGATAATAAAAGCAGCAAGAGAAAAACAGTTCATTACCTACAAGGGGGCACCCATACAATTGTCCACTGATTTCTCAACAGAAACGATGCAGGCCAGACAGGAGCGGCAAAAAATATTCAAGGTGATGAATAGCAAGAACCTACAACCAGGAATACTCTAGCCAGCAAAGCTATCATTCGGAATTGAAGGGCAGATAAAGAGCTTCACAGATCAGAAAAAGCTAAAGGAGTTCATCAACTCCAAACCAGTATTATATGAAATGCTGAAAGGTATTCCTTTAGAAGAGGAAGAAGAAAAAGGTAAAAGATAAAAAATTATGAACAACAAATACGTACCTATCAACAAGTGAATCTAAAAATTAAGTGGATTAAACATTTGCTCAACAGAATAAACTGGTGAATATAATAGAATCAGGAACACAGAAAGGGAGTGGACTGATAATTCTCACGGGGAAACGTGTGAGGGGAGTACAGGGAGAGACTGGACAAAAATCTTACACCTATGGATGAGGTCAATGGGAGGGAGGTAAGGGTAGAGGGAAGGGTGGGAACTGGGCAGAGGGGAGCTATGGAGGGGAGAAAAGAGAAACAAATGTAATAATCTGAATAATAAAGATTTAATTTTTTAAAAAAGGGTCATTAATAAGGGCTAATTCAAGTAAATCCCTGGGGTTGTTTTAGGTATCACTTTAGTTGGTGAACTTTATTTTTCTCTTAAAAACTTCAGTGTTAAAGCAATCTTGTTTACCATTGCACCAAAAAATTAAGATACCTAGGAATAAACTTAACTAAGGATGTAAAAGACCTGTACTCAGAAAACTATATGACTTTGAAAAAAGAGATCGAGGAAGACATAACAAATGGAAGAACATACTGTGTTCATGGATTGGTAGGGTCAACATTATGTCCATACTACTCAAATTAATCTATAGATTCAAAGCAATCCCCATTATGATGCCAACAGAATATTTCACAGAGCTAGAAATTTATCTGGAATAAAATTCATCTGGAATAAAAAAAAGATCCTGAATAGCCACAGCAATCCTGAGAAAGAAGACCAAAGTTGGAGGTATCACAATACTAGATATCAAGCTATGTTACAAAGCCACGGTTCTCAAAACTGTCTGGTACTGGAACAGAAGAGAGGACTCAGAAATAGACCCAAGCCATTATGCTCAATTAGTATTTAACAAAGGAGACAAGAGCATACAATGGAGTCAAGACAGTTTCTTAAGTAAATGGTGCTAGGAAATTTGGTCAGATACATGCAAAAAAATGAAACTAGATCACCAATTTACACCGTACACAAAAACAAACTCAAAATGGTTAAAGGATTTAAATCTTAGAAGACACGATAGACAGCAAAATATCAGACATATGTCTTAGCAATATCTTTACCGAGACAGCTCAAAGGGCAATGGAAACTAAAGAGAAAATAAATAAATGGGACTACATCAAAATAAAAAGCTTTTGCACAGCAAAAGAAACCATCAACAAAACAAGAACATATTTGCAAATGCTATTTCAGATAAGAGTTTAATCTCCAAAATTTACAAGGAACTCATACAACTTAACAAAAGGAAGATGAACAACCCAATAAAAAAAAAAAGGTCAGAGGGCCGGAACCGGTTTGGCTCAGTGGATAGAGCGTGGGCCTGCAGACTGAGGGGTCCCAGGTTTGATTCCGGTCAAGGGCATGTGACTTGGTTGTGGGCACGTCCCCAGTGTGGGGCGTGCAGGAGGCGGCTGGTTGATGTCTCTCTCTCATCAATGTTTCTGACTTTCTATCCCTCTCCCTTCCTCTCTGTAAAAAAATCAATAAAATATATTAAAAAAAAATGGGCAAAGGACCTAAGTAGACACTTTTCAAAAGAGGATATTCAGAAGACCAAAAGACAAGAAAATATGTTCTAAGTCACTAATCATCTGAGAGATGCAAATAAAAACGACAATGAGGTAGCATCTCACACCAGTCAGAATGGCTATTATCAACAAATCAACAAACTACAAGTGCTGCTGAGGATGCAGAGAAAAAGGAACCCTCATGCACTGCTGGTGGGAATGCAGACTGGTGCAGCCACTGTGAAGAACAGTATGGAGTTTCCTCAAAAAGTTAAAAATGGAACTCCCATTTGACCCAGTAATCACACTTCTAGGACTATATATCCTAAGAAACCAGAAACACTAATCAGAAAGGATATATGCACCCCTATGTTCATAGCAGCACAATTTACAATAGCTAAGATTTGAAAACAGCCTAAGTGCCCATCAGCAGATGACTGGATCAGAAAACTGTGGTACATCTACACAATGGAATACTATGCTGCTATAAAAAGAAGGAACCTTTACCATTTGTAACAGCATGGGTGGATCTAGAGAACATTATGCTAAGCGAAATAAGCCAGTCAGAGAAAGATAAATGTCACATGATCTCACTCATATGTGGGATACAATGATCATAAGTTGATGAACAAAAATAGATCCAGAGACAAATGATGGGGGAGAGGAGGGAAGAAGGTTAAAGATCAACCAAAGGACTTGTATGCATGCATATTAGCATTACCAACGGACACAGACAATGGGGTGGTGGGGCCTTGCCCTCAAGGGTGGGAGTGGCCAGGGGATATTAATCAGGGGAAAATGGAAACATGTAATACTTTAAACAACAACAATAAAAAAAAACTTCAGTGTTTATTTATTTATTTATTTATTTATTTAGTTAGTTAGTTAGTTCAAGAATCTTCATATCTGTTTCCAACAGAGAACCGAAGGCACAGAGCCCTGCTGCTGCTTGAATTGCCAAGCCTCACCTCCTGTTGCCACTGGAGTTGGTAATCTGTGATCCAAGAGCTGTTGCGACAGAATCACTGTTTCCTCCTGTGACTGGTCCCCAGGAGGGGTGCTTTAGGGGGGATTACTCAAAAGGGTCCTTAATAAAGGTTTAGAAGCAGGAGAATGTGTAATGTAGTTTAAATGAGTATAGATTGGAATAACAGTAGGGATAAGTAAGGCAGGGTATATAAAGATATATGGCTTGGATTTGGGACAGCCTTGAGTTTAATGTCTACACCACAGAGGGGAGCTATTAAAGTTTTTGAGGATAAAGATTAAAATGATGTTTTAGGGTCATAGTAGTATATAGTAATGCTGTATAGAAAGTCAGAAGAAAGAGAAGCTGGCTTTAAAAGACCATTTTTGAGCATTAACCAGAGGATGATGGGAGACTAGAAAGGAAGGACTAAATTTGAGAGATAGTACAAAGAAAGGCAAGAAATAAGGACATCTAATATAATTCAGTTGTTCAAACACACACACACACACAAATATACACACTCAGCTAGGCAAAAGTAGGTTTATAGTTGTGAGTATGCAAAACAGAGTTTATTTTTGTATTACTATTTATTAATTAATCATTGTACTATTTATTTGTATTATATAAACCTTCTTTTGCCAATAAGTTAAATGTATACATAATTGATCTCAGAGAGGGGGGAGGGAAAGAGAAAGAAACATTAATGTGGGAGACATACATCTATTGTTGCCTCCTGCATGGAGCCCCAACTGTGGATCCAACCTACATCACAGGCATGTTCCTTGATTGGGAATTGAACCAGAGACCTTCTAGTGCATGTGATGACATTGCAACCAACTGAGCCACACTGGCCCGGGCAACAATATATTTTTAGTGTCTACTTTATGTCAGTGAAAAAACAATTCATTTTATTTTGGAAGGAAATCAAAGCAGAAGACAAGTTCAGGTTTAGAAATATTGAGTTTGAGATGATGGTGGACCATCTAAGTATGAAGTTGGAAAATGGAAAATAAGGAGAGAGAACGGGCTTAAATATTATTTGTGAGGGGCAATGGTAGAATCTTCTAGTTGTTTTCCTATATTTGTTCTCTCAGAGCTTCATTTGTAGTAACAGAAGCCTTAATTTGTAGAAGGGCATAGAGTCTCTTAGTTACTCTATTGCCCAGTTTTCTGCTAGCTAAGTTTGGTCATTTGACTAAGTTCAGGTCAAGATGATGAAAGTGGTAGTGTTGTACATGATTTCTGTGTCTTTAAGAAGAGGGCACTTTGGGCCTAGCCAGCTTGGCTCAGTGTATAGAGCGTCAGCCTGGGAATTGAAGGGTCCCAAGTTCAATTCTGGCCAAGGGCCCATGCCCGGGTTGTGGGCTCAATTCCCAGTGGGGGGTGTGCAGGAGGTGGCCAATAGGTGATTCTCTCTCATCACTGATGTTTTTATCTCTCTCTCCTTCTCCCTTCCTCTCTGAAATCAATAAAGAAATATATATTTTTAAAAGTTTATAAAAAAAGAAAGAAGAGGGCACTTGCTTTCTTCATCTCTTTCATGCTTCTTGCAGGCAGAATTCCGGGACCTCAGATGGATCTCAGATGGACATTTGGGATCAAGAAGATGAAGCCAAGTACTAAGAATGGTGAAGCAGGAAGATTGAAAAAGTGTGGACCCCTGATGTGCCAACACTGCTGTTTTAAAGAGGATGTTTATTACAACTGTTTCCTGAAAAAATTCCTGAATCTGCCTGAAAAAATTCCTGAATCTGCCAGCCAAGGCAGTCTAATATTTCTAATGTTTATGGATTTTTCCTCAGTCAAACACAAAATACAGTCTCTCTAAATCCTGAAACTGATGATTTCCAATTCCTACTCCAAGGCTGGGTGAGAAACAGTTGCCTGTGAAGGGCTTTTTATTACAAGATTACTCAGGCCACCACTTTTGATATTTGAGGTTCTTTCTTTGGGTACAGCCAGATATCAGAACAGAAAAAAAAGTGATAAAACAGAATAGTAGTGAGACAGTCAAGTGAAATTAATTTATTTCATTTTGTTTGAAAATAGAAGAGATTGTTGGTGAAGGGTTGGTAGGGAGGCAGAGCATATAGAGATTTTCCTGGTTGAGCTTGTTCTGGGTTAGGCCTTCCAACTCATTGGCTTCCTGCAGCCCTGGGTTTCTCTCTCATAGTAGTTGCCAAATTGTGTGGCAGAAGTGAATCCATGTGTCTGTTTCAAGACACTGTGAATGACTTGAGTACAGGGACTTTGCCTTCAAATCCCCCAACCAAGCACAATACAGGATATGAAGGCCACTAATACTTGTCGTGACACTAAAGATTGAAGTAATATGGTTTTCAATCAGAGGAAGGTCATGCCTTCATCTTAAGTGGCTTCATCATAAGTGGAAGGGAAAAGCAAAGGATGAGTGAAAGGACCAGGTTATTTTGAGGTGCTGTTGGGGGTGGGGATAGAAGAAAGGCCTCTCGGTGAGGTGAAGGGAACACAGGACTGAGCCAGGTTTAGTGTCTGACATTTACTGTGGCCCTCATCTTACTGAGGCTACAAGATGGGATATAATAATGTCTGCCTCATAGGTTGTTGTGAGTAGACATTCTGGAGTAGAGTGGGTAAAAGTGAAGAGAGTCATGCTTGTTGACCTTCACCTCTTTAGTAATGTAGGAGGTGAGACTATCTGGTAAGAGTGAAGAGGTAAGAATAGGACCAGCTAGAAAGTAAAAAGATGAGGGGCACAGGTTTTGAATCTTGGTAGATTTGAACCTATCTGTGTCACCATGAGAACATTTTTGAAAGATCTGACCTCCAGTTTCCTTACCTCTACAATGTGGATAACTGTTAATACAATTATGAAAATAAAGCATTTAGCATAATGCCTGGTACATACTAATCATAATTGTATTGTTTTGATGAATGTAAAAATTTTGAGAAATTGCCACTATAGGGAACACCCTGGGAGTAGACCCAAGATTTAGTAAGGGGATGAAAAGATTGCTGAGCAGTCTTGGGAGCCCAGGGGAGAGGTGACCCACATTTCTAACATCTCCCAGTGAGGATGGTTTCCTGACTGTCATATGCCAGACCACAGAACGAAAGGGTAGGAGAAAGACAGGACTTTTCAAGGAGAAGCAAAGGCAGGAAAAGGCTGGAACCCTGAACTATGGGCTTACATTCCTTGTGCCCCCTAAGTAGTTATGGTGAGCGGGAACCCGAGGGGGAAATACCTTTCTGTGTTTTAGGTGGTAACTCCTGTTTCACTGAAAGAATCCATGTGGATAGGTGGACTATACACATGTGCAGTTCATGAGAAAGTAGCTGCCGAAAACCACTGACTGGAAGAAGGCAATAGAGATTATGAGAAAGAGAAAGACATTTAAAAAAAAATTAGAAACTTATTTTGGTTAGAAATATTGATGGGGTAGGAGGACTTTAACTGACTAGAGGGAAGTTCTTCAGAGCTGAGCAAGAGAAACATACTAAAGGAGTGGAGGATGGACTCCAAAGAGAGTTCGACACATAAAATATTTATGACAATGCGGAGAGCACTTAAACCTAAAACTTCATAGTTCTTTGAGTCTAATAAAAACAAATATGATATACAATTGGGGGTGTAGGAGGCTGCCTAGTCTGTTACACTCTGCCTTTATCTCCTAAGCTCTGCTTGCTCTGGGCCCTCCTCCTTCCTCTTCTCCAACCCTTCTTTTCCTCCCTCAGCACTGGCTTCCTCCTTCAAACAGGCCTGGCCTGCTTGCTGACTTCCGCTCCTACAACGCGCTGCAGCACTTCTGTCACTGTGGAGCTCTGCTCCAAGGTCACCTGGTCAGAGAGCTTTCCTGATCACCATGCTTAACGCAGCAGTTCCCTCCATCACTCTCCATCGCCTCACCTTACAGCTTTCTTCACAGCAGCCATCACTGCGCAACGCCCCAGCTCCATTAGGATGTAGTTACCGTGAATGCAGAGTCCTTGTCTGTTTTGGTCACCACTATTTCCCTACCACCTCGTGGGTGACTCTAACATTTTTGTTGAGAGAATGGATAATTTTAGGCTGCTGACCCAATCACCCCTTTTCCAGTCACATAAAGCACGGTAGAAAAAGTCAGAGCAAGAGAAAAAGCGAGGGCAAGAGAGAACTCTTCACTGTTCCCCGTGTCTTGGTGTGGAAGCCTCAGAGTATAAACTGATACACAAGAAGGAGCGGCTGGCTAACTAACTTCTTTTCACTCCAATATCCTTGTGACATTTGCATACAATTTTTCTTTTTGGCATTGATCCACAGGATAGGGCTTCTCAGAGTGACTAGTTAAAAGTGCCCTGAACGAGGTATCAAGGCCCAGTCTCTCCCTAAATAATCCTGTTTTTTGCTGGAAATAAATCACTGCTCTTCACTGACAAATCCCAAAATGTGATAACAATTAATAGGGGGGAAAGTATTTCATTCCACTTCAGCATCAAAGTGGATGAAGGCAGCATTGCTCAGTGGTTAAATCTAAAGACATTGAAAGTTAAATCCTACTTTCTCCACTTTTTGGCTAAAGGATCTCCAGAATCCTGTGCTAATCCTTTTCACCTGTAAACTGGAGATATTAATAGTAATCATCTCATAGGGTATTGTGAGGATTAAGTAAAATGATAATGTAGGCTACTTTGCATAATGCCAGACACATAGTCATTGTCCCATAAATAGTCAGTAATTACTATTATTGATGAGAGAGAGGAGAAGGGAGCAAGAAGAGGGGGTTAAGAAACTGAAATAAGGAAGGTGTAGAGACAAGGTGTTTGGAGGGACAGTCAGAGTCATAGGGTTCCTAAGTCGTGATGAGAAAATTGAGATCAGAACATAAGCCTGTGAGTCTTGGCTCATAGGGAAAAACTTTCCGACATGGAAGAGTCATGCGTTCACACACTCAGATTTATTTCAGTGATTTCAAGAGAAAAATGGGGATTTCTAACTTCCTTTTCCACTGCTTCTCATCTGCTTCCCTAATCTGAGTTCCAGGAAAGAGCAGAAAAGCAGTTGATTCACACAGTCCAATGATAAATGCAAGGGAGCCCCTTTGCTGGGAACAGCAGCAGGAGAAATTTAGGGTGCAATCTCCATGAATTTCAAATTGAAATATTCCCCAATGTTAAATGGTCAAAGGAACCAGAGAGACCGTGGTGCATTTATTCTACCTTTTCAGAAAATCCTAACCCACTCATTCATGTAAGGAATTTGATAGTGCATTTTCAGAGCTGGTAAGATATACTATAAATAGCAAAGAGAGTCAATTTTTATATAAACAAGGAAATTATTTGGATTGAATTAAATAATATATGCAATGACAAGACACACCCAGAGCTAGGTTAATGTTACATAGTTTCTTTTTACCGACAACAAACAGTATGCAAATGCCCTTTATAATTTACTGTTGAGCATAAGTAAGAAAAACAGGGCTTTTAGAGTCAGTTCTTCATTTTTTTGAAAGTAATGAAAATAGTTATCTTACCACTTCTCATTTATTTTAGGGAGTTTTTGGAAGATAAAAGCTGAGTAATAGCTATGAATGTGCTTTGAAAATGAAGCAAGGATCCAGAGATCTAGTTTTTATAGGGGCAATTATGGTCATGAACTCCAATCTGAAGGTGAGTGAAAAAAAAACGAAGAAAAGTATATCTCTGTCAAAAACCATATGGCACATTATAATACCCAAAAAGAAATAGCTTTTAAGTTAACCAAGATTTTGGATTATTTCTTCTTTTTCTGGGCTTTCTGGCCAGGTTTACCAAGTGCTGAGCCTCCTGAGCAGAAGGGTTTGTCTCAGCTCTTTGGAGACCCACCACCAACAAAAATTCAAACTCTAAACTGAAAAACAGGTCTGACTCTTACTGGTTGTTTTCCTTATAGACCAAGGGTATCTGTTGAAATCTATTAGAAGGGCATTTCCATGTCTTCCTTCAGGGCAATCTCTAAAAAAAAATGTAATAGAAAACTAAGGAGGGGTCAATAAGGGTTAGAACTTACATGTTTGTAGGCAAAGGAGCAAGATCCATAAATAGTGCAGGGCCATCTTCTAGAGGGTCACTGATTGTGAAAAGAAAGGCACTCTTCTGGCAGACAGCGTTGCACTCTTGCTATTTATAGCTGTGTTTAAGAAAGGAAGTGTGACAATGATTCCAGAAACAAAGGTCTTGGGCTGTCTTTTTTTCGTTATCACATAAACAGTCTAACATAAACTCATTATTTATTTAACAAATATTTATTGAATGCCTACTATGTGTCAGGCACTATTTTGGGTGCTGGCAGTATAAAGACCAATAAAGCAATTGATCTCTCCCCTTTATTGGGGAGATCAACAATTAAACTGTTTTAACAGAGAAAGTTATGGAGGACAGGGAGGGCCGAGGCTCGGAGAATGTGGGGAAGGCTTTCTGTAGGAACTGAGACAGATCTGAAAAGTAAGTTAGCATCATTAGGCAAAAGGTGGTGCCGGATAGAGAATAGGAAGAATGTGTTCATATGATAGGAGCTTAATAAATGGTAGCAACTAATATTATGTAACTATAGTTATATGTTAATATATAATACAATTGTACGTAATTACTAAAACATATTTTATACAAATTTATTTATTTATTTAAATATGTTTTTAAATTAATTTCAGAGAGGAAGGAAGAGGGAGAGATAGAAACATCAATGAGAGAGAATCATTGATTAGCTGCCTCCTGCATGCCCCCCTCTGGGGATCGAATGTGCCCTTGACTGGAATCGAACCTGGGACCCTTTAGTCCACAGGTCAACGCTCTATCCACTGAGCCAAACTGAGTAGGGCTATTTTATAAAAATTTAATAATTTCCCAAATTATCCTATATAATAAGAGCCTAGGTGGCATCTTGCATGACAGCATCACAAAATGGCCACCACAAGATGGCTGTCAGGGAAGAGCAGTTGTGGGCCATCAGGCCTGCAGGAGAGGGTGGTTGGGGGTGATCAGACTGGCAGGGGAGCAGTTAGGAGTCAGCAGTCCCAGATTGTGAGAGGAAGCGGGCCTAAACTGGCAGTCAGACATCTCCCAATGGGTCCCAGATGGGAGAGGGTGCAGGCTGGGCTGAGGGACACTACCCCTCTGTGCACAAATTTCATGCACCGGGCCTCTAGTTTTATATAATAACAAAATTCTATATATGTTATATGTTTTATGTGATATATAATTGTTATATAAATTATATATAATAAAATTAATATAATTATATTATGAGTGAGATAAATGAAACACAGGACTATTCTTTTGTCGAGGCTTACCATTCCCTGTTAGAGGATAACAGGGGTCTTGTATGTATGTAGGGTGTCAGGGGTAATAATGTTAGGGCCAAAAAACAGAATATTGGGGACTAGCTATAGTTATAAGAAATACTAATCATGCTCTGTTAACTGTGATTGCCTTGTTCTGATGAAAGAAAGGACATTCTAACCTGTCTGGGAGTTGTACACTGCTGGAACCTGGGAATCAACCTTGGACCTGGGAGTCAATATTGGAATGCGGTCCATTCTTATTCAAGAATTGCCTATTATCATGGAAAGACTTAACCTTGTTGCCCAAACAATGGAGTCCCACTTCAGCCTGCATTGCCTACTTTCCCTTATAATTTTTGTCCTACTCAATATAAGCAGTGATTAGTTACAGAGCAGATTTTTGTGGATGACCTGTTGTTCTCCTTACTGTCGGCATTATTGGAATAAACATTCATATATGATTTAACCCTGTCTCTGCTTAATTGCCTCCAGTATTGTCAGGCAGCCCAGACCCCTTGGTTGTCCAGTTAAAATAATAGGCATAAATGCTTGATCCCCAAAGCTAAGCAATTTTAGCTGGAAGCTAGCTGTTTGGGGGGAGTCTGAGGACCCAGCTCCTGAGACCTGGAGGAGATAAGATTATGGATAGCCTTTGCCACTGAGAGGAGTCCTTCATTTCTAGACAACCTGAGCCTCTGACGTCATTTACAGTATCATCCTGCTCATCATCGTCTAAATATACAGTTGTTCAGTAGAGCACAGGTGAGTGCCTTCATGTAGGTATAGTGAGTCAGGCAACTTTGTGGGACCAAAGAAGGACTGAAAAGAAAAATGGAATTTCCCAAATCAATTATTTCATTTCACAAGATTAAACCATATTACTTTCACATTTTTAGCACGTCTTCCTAAAATAGGTGATTCCTACACATGAAAAACACACATATTCACGTTTCACAGAGAAGGAAAAAAGAAGAAAGAATATAAAGTTGCCAAGAACTGCTGAAAACTTAAATTTGTATTTCTTTCTTCCTTCCTCTTTATCTGTAGGAATGTTCTTCCTTCCCCTGTTATTTGAAACCCTTGTTTGGTCTCATGTCTATGCCTTAAGAAATCTTAGATGGTAACTGTCAGGCACATTCTTAGACGGTATCTGTTAGACACATTATGCCTTGCAGGGGGCTCTTGCCTCTCCCGGCGATTTTTTGTTATTCTCCTTATAGATTTCATGATTAACAGCCTTTGGTTTCCAGTAAACAGCCTCACCCAGTTCCCAGTGGACTGCCTACACCTCGCCCCCACCTGCACCTGGTCTGACCCATTACCCTGACTGACCCTTACAAGTGACATAAATATCTGCTCCCCCTACTCTGCCTCGCTGTTGCCATTTTGGCCTCAGCCCTTCTGCTAGCAGCTGCAATAGTCTATAATAATAAAAGCGTAATATGCTAATTAGACTGGACAGTCGAACGACCTTCCAGATGTCCTTCCAGACAACCTTCTAGACAAAGCTGAGGCTGCAAGGGTCAAACCCCTTGCACGAATTTCATGCATTGGGCCTCTAGTACAATTATTCTTTACCCCTTTTGGTCTCATGCATTCCTCCTTTGGCGACCCCAACAGTATCTTAGTCCTGTTGAGCCTAGACTAATCTCTCTCTCTCTCTCTCTCTCTCTCTCTCTCTCTCTCTCTCTCTCTCTCCCTCTCTCTCCCTCTCTCTCTCTCTCAGAGAAATACAATTCAAAAATTTATACTTACATATTTTGGTTTGGTTGCTTTTAACTTCCAAAAATGTAAGGGCCTGCATCAGTTCTACAGTTTACAAAAGGAAAGCACCCAAGTAAAGATATCATAAAAGTTAATGATACTGGGGAAAAAACAAGCTCTTTTTCTTTACAAGTTGAGTTTTGTTTTCAGTATTAAAATGAAGATCAAGATTATATACAAAAATAGTATCAAATGAATAATTATGTGTTGGAGGGCAGGCACTTCAAAATGATGACTCGAAAAACAGTTAAGTCCAATACACTGCACACATCACATTGTAGATTAGACAGAAAAATGGCTAATATCCACAGGCTAAAATGGTTAAACCTGGTTTCACTGAAGTAATTTGGTTACCTATTATGAACAAACTCTTGTTAGTCAAAGATTATTTGTTTGATGTCCAACTTTTGATATTTCCTATCTTGGATAAGAACGTTAGTTTTCATCATATTCTTAGACCAGTTTCTTACCTCTATCTTTCAGCCATATCTAGAAGATACTAGGTTTTGGGACTTACTTTGATCTGATGTGGAAGGGTATTAAAGTTCTTCTATTCCATGGAAACAATAAAAAAACAAAAATTAAAATCATACTTAACTGTGGAATATGTAATGAATGGTATATGCAAAAAACCCTTGATGAACTGAATTCCAGAGAGAAATGTGTCCTTTGTAGATGAGCAGAGAGCCAAATAGCCAAAAGCTGGGGCAGGGAGAAGGGGAAAATGGTGGAGAATAGGCAGCCTTTTCTTGCACCTCCTCCCAGGGCCAGACTGGAAATAAAAACTAAAGTGGGGAACATGCACCCATAATTACCAACTGAGGTCCAGTTAAGGAGAAGACTTATATCAAGAAAGGACAGAAAACACCTGGAGACAGATAGGAAGGGCACGGTCAGAAGAGGAAATGACCCAGCGTCCGGCTAGCAGGCTGAGAGTGAGGAGGGAGCTCCTGGCTATGGGAGGCTGTTCCCTCAGAAGATAGAGGCCCAGACCTAGATGGGATCCAGAGCCTGGAGCACCAGAGCCTAGACCAGAGGCCCAGGGAACATCCCGTGCTGCCTGGAGCCGGTCAGAGAGAAGGCCACAGTTTAGTGTTCATTTGTTTTTTGTTTTTTTCTTTCTTTTTCCTAAACCCAGGGCACAGAAGTTTATATTTGCAGCTGCTCACCTGAGGCTTTGGTGCAGGGAGAGAGTGAGGACTTCAGGTGCCAAAGGAGAGGCTGGGGTGGGAAGCATTCCAGGGAGACAGTGGCAAAGCAGCAGCCGGGAGTCCTGTCTTTGGTCACATACACTTGAACCAAATGGCCTTTTGTCTTAAAAGGAACTAACCCCTCCCAGTAGCTATAGGACAGGTCAGAGAAACCAAACCCCGCCCTTGGTGATACAGACTACTCAGGAGCCATGCCTACTACAGCCTAAATGTTGTCCATTTTTAGAGGAAACAGAAGCAGAGGGCAAGCCTATGAGTTTGAGGGTTTCAGCAGTCTCAGGGGCATCAGTGACTGGATTGGGAAAGGGGCCCTCCGCTCCACTATCCTGGGCACCAGTCCGGTCTGGTACTTTTCCTGCTGATAGAAATTCAGAGTTTCCAGCTGATCCCACTGGACTGCATACAAGGATCTCTGCCCAGCCAAGGGCAGAGAAATAGTTTGGGCCAATTGCAGACAAGTAGCTCTGGGACAGGGAAACTCACCAATCACATTTTCTGAAATCTGAACAGCCCCTTCCTTGCCTAAAAGACTTTTGAATGATTAAGATTGATAGATGTATTTAATTGACATTTATAGAACATTTCACCCAAAAGCTGCATAATATACATTCTTCTCAAGTGCACATGGGTCATTCTCAAAGATAGACCATATGTTAGGACACAAAAAACAAGTCTCTACAAGTTAAGAAGATTGGAATCCTATCAAGTATCTTCTCAGACCACAATGGAATGAAATTACAAATCAACTACAGCAAAAACACTAAAAAAAACTTCGAACACATGGAGGCTAAATAGCATGTTAAATAAATAGGTTATCAATGAGATCAAGAAAGAAAGGAAGAACTTCCTGAAAACAAGTGAAAATGGTCACACAGCAACCCCAAATATCTAGGACACCGCAAAACAGTCCTGAGAGTGAAGTTCATAGCATTACAGGCCTACCTCAGAAAACAAGAAAAACTTCTAATAGTCTACTAACTCTACAACTGAAAGAATTAGAAAGAGAACAAAAATAAAATCCAAGAGTAAGTAGAAGGAAGAAAATAATAAATATTAGAGTAGAAATAAATGATATAGAGACTAAAAAAAAATACAAAAAAAACCCTCAATAAACTATAGGATGTTGAAAAAGGAGATAGAGAAAGATATAAATAAGTGGAAGAATATACTCTGTTCATGGATTGGTAGAATCAACATCATTAAAATGTCTATACTAAAGCAATCTATATATTCAACACAATCCCTATTAAAATACCAATGGCATATTTCACAGATCTAGAACCAATACTCCAAAAATTTATATGGAACTAAAAAAGGCTCTGAATAGCTATAACAATTTTGAGAAAGAACAGCAATGTTGGAGCAATCACAATACTAGATATCAAGTTATACCACAAAGCCCCCGTAATCAAAACAGCTTGGTACTAACAAAAGAAGAGGTGTATAGATCAATGAAACAGAACAGATATCCAAGAAATTAACCCAAGCCATTACACTAAATTGATATTTGACAAAGGAGGCAAGAGCATACAATGGAGTCAAGACAGGCTGTTCAATAAATGGTGTTGGGAAAACTGGGCAGGTAAATGTGAAAAAATAAAAACTAGATCACCAACTTACACCATACACAAGAATAAACTCAAAATAGATAAAAGACTTAAATGTAAGCTGTGTAACCATAAGAATCTTAGAAGAAACCATAGGCAGCAATATCTAGACATCTCTCATAGCAATATGTCTACAGATACATCTCCTAGGTCAAAGGAAACTAAGGACAAAATAAATAAATCAGATTATATAAAAATAAAAAGCTTCTGCACAGCAAAAGAAACCATCAACAAAATGAAAAGAGAGCCCACTGCAATGGAGAACATATTTGCCAATGATATATCTGATAAGTGATTAATTTCCCATATATATAGGGAACTCATACAGCTTAATGAAAGGAAGACAAAGAATCCAATTTAAAAAAGGAACTAAATAGACACTTCTTTAAAGTGGATTCACAGAAGGCAAAAATACATGAAAAAATGCTCAGAATCACCAATCATCTAAGACTGTGGTCTGCAAACTATGGCTCGTGAACCACATGTGGCTCTTTGGCCCCTTTAGTGTGGCTCTTCCACAAAATACCATGGTCTGGGTGAGTCTATTTTGAAGAAGTGGAGTTAGAAAAAGTTTAAGTTTAAAAAATTGGCTCTCAAAAGAAATTTCAATCATTGTACTGTTGATATTTGGTTCTGTTGACTAATGAGTTTGTGACCACTGATCTAAGAGATGTAAATTAAAATGACAATGAGGTATCTCCTCAAACCTGTCAGAATGGTGATCATCAACAAATCAACAATGTATAGCCCATGGACACAAGCAATTGTGTGGTAAAGAGCTGAAAGAGAGAGATGTGTAATGAAGGGGGTCAATTGAAAAACAAAATGAAACAAAGGGGCATTTGTAATACTTTTAACAATAAAAATTAAACAACAAAAAAAAAGACCTGGGGCGGGAGGCTGGTCTGGGTACAGACCAAGAAGAGAGAGCTTGCTGTAAACAGAGACCTTGAGAAAAAGGACAAAGTTGATGATATGTACATGATAGTATGGGCTGATAAGACAGACTCGAATCTAGAAGAGCTTCTGAAACAAAAATAAATTGTTTGCCCAATAATGTCCATTCTTTCCAGAATTTTGCTGAGAAAGTGGCACTAGGAAGGGACTGGACAGAAAATTTCCCTTATCTGGTGAAGGAAATCGACATACAAGTTCAGGAAGGGCAGAAAGTCCCAAACAAGAAGAACCCAAAGAGAGCCACACTAAGAAACATTATAATTCCAATGCAAAAGGGTAAAGACAAAGAGATATTCTTAAAAGCAGCAAGAGAAATGCAGTTAATTATCTACAAGAGAGAACCCATAAGTGTAAGTTGTTTTCTCAATAGAAGGGATTGGCAAGAAATATTCAAAGGAGTGAAAAGCAAAGACTTATAACCAAGATTACTCTACCCATCAAAGCTATCATCCTATATAATAGAAGCCTAATATGCTAAGTGTCTGGTTGTCTGGTCGGCCATTCAACCAATCAAAGCGTAATATGCTAAGGATATGCTAAGGCCACTCAACTGCTTGCTATAATGTGCATTGACCACCAGGGGGCAGACGCTTCAACCAGTAAGTTAGTTTGCTGCTGGGGTATGGTCCATCAGAACTAAGTGAAATGGGCTGGACATGACCTTGGGCCCTTCCGTAGTCCCTCCCTGGCTGGCCAACCTCCTGCATCCCTTCCTGGTCCCAATCGATTGTGTACCAGTGGATCCTTGGCCTGGTCTGCACCCTCTCACAATCTACTACCCCTCAGGGGATGTCAGAGAGCCCATTATGGCTCAATCCCACAGGCCAGGCTGAGGGACCCCACTGGTGCATAAATTTTGAATTGGTCCTCTACTTTAGAATGTAGGACAGATAAAGAGCTTCTCAGACAAGAAACAGTTAAAGAATTTCATCACCACCAAATCAATAATTTATGAAATGTTAAAAGGTCTTTAAAAAGAAGAAATAAAAGAGATAAAAATATGAACAATAAATACATATCTATTAACAATTCAATCTAAAAAACAAAATAGACTAACAAACACAACAGAAACAGACTTGTAGATACATGCAGAAAACATTTTGAAGGTTGCCAGATGGGAGGGGTTAGGGGGCTGTGTGAAAAAGGTGAAAGGATTAAGAAATACAAATTAGTTGTTATATAGAGAGAAACCAAGATGGTGGCATAGGTGAACACCTAAAGTGCTGCCTTGCACAACAATTTTAAAACTACAGCTAAAAGACAGAACGAATGTCATCCAGAACCATAGGAAAGCTGGCTGAGTGGAAATTATACAACTAGAAGAAAACAGGGGTTCATGGAGACTCAAAGAAGATGCAAAAAGCTGAAGTATGGAGACATGCGAGTGGAGAGGATGGACAGTGGATTGCCTGGCTGGCTTCCTCTAGTTGCTAGACACAGGTACATGCTCCTAGGCTAGCAGGAGGGAGACAGAAACTCCTGAATGCACTGAACCCCAGTTCTGAGCGAGACCATACAGGGGGAGTCTGGACTGTTGTGAAAAGGGAGGAGTGCACAGACACTTAGGGGAGCCACAAAGGCAGAGGTCTGGAGGCTCTCGCACAAGTGCTCACAGAGAGGACTGACTGCTGATTGTGCCACTGACTTTATCTAGTGTGAGGAAGATGGAACCTCCCAACTGCGCTGAACTCCAGTTCTGACTGCTCTGAACCCCAGTTTTGGATGAGACCATGGGGACCCAGACTCATACAGGTCCTGAGAACCCACGGGAACTCAGGGGATCTGCGAAAGGGAGAGGGCTGGAGGTGCGCATGAGTGCATGAAGAGAGGGCTGCAGCCATTACCAAGGGACACAGACCCAGGGGCCTCATGGGGCAGGGCAGGTGGGAAACCAAAGCTGACTGCTCAGCCCTATCCTTGTGCTGCACCTGAAACGATTTGTTTACAAGAAGACTGGCCGATGTCAGAAGCTTATAAAAAATATTGAATATCCTGTGGACTTGGAAATTAGTAAACTCCTGCTTTCTCCAGGAGTTAAAAATAAGAATTTTAAATGACACAGAACCTATAGACTATTTGCAGTGGTCTACCCTCATGGCAGCAGTGTGACGGGTGGTCACTATACTACAGATATCTTCCAGATTGGTCTGAATGGCTGGTTGTGCATCGATGACCAGATGGTCAAGGTGATTAACCAATACCAGGTGGTGAAGCCCACTGCAGACCGCACAGCCTACCTCCTCTATTACCGCCAAGTGGACCTGCTGTAACCGCCTGTGCGCTGTGTGTGCCGACACCTGCTTGTAGAGCATCAATTCTCACTGACTTCCTTCTTCTCTTTAGTGGTTCTTTAGAGAGAAACTCTTCCTCCCTTTTGCAAAAATGGGCTATAATGAAAAGGAGATGCCTTGGGTTTGTGCACAACATAGTTTATGGTGTCTTCTAACTTCCAAATCAAAATCATTTAATTGAAATAAACTGTCACTTGATTTAAGAAAACACACAAAAATCCATAATTTGAAAGTAATGCTGCTTGAGTTGGAAGGGAACTTGCATTTGATTCCCAGTCTGATTGCTTAGTAGGATGAATTCTGCACCAGCAACAACACTTGTAAATTTGTGAAAATGAATTTTATCTTTACTTAAAAAACGAATTTTTAATCTATCACACTTTCTTCCTCCACCCTTTAGTTTTTGATAAATGATAAAAATGAGCCAGTTATTGGAAAAGAAATAGTTCTTAAAAAAAAATAAACACAAAAAAATGAGTTGCTGGTTTCTAATAGGAAAAAGAACACATTTTAATAATTGTGTGATGAGAAACTGCTTACGTACACATTACAGATCAAACATTTGGAGTTAAGGTGTTAGTCACATAGATGGGTGATTGTAACTTCATTGTCATTAAAAGATTTCAAATTGCATTCATGCTCCTGTGTACACATAATGAAATATGGGCAAAATAATGAAGATTGATCTTAAGTCCACTCTGTTTACTTTTGCTGCTTGCTTTTCTCTAATGCTGCACCTACAGTTGTACACACTTTAGTAATGCCTAGGATATCAAGTTGTCACCCATCAATAAAAATCACTAAGTTGGTCTAAAAAAAATAAAAATAAAAATAAAAATGTCTACACAAAGGTCACTAGGTAGTCAGTATGATTTTAGATTCATGAGTCTCAGTCAGTGGGGAGATTTTCCCCACCAGAAAACATTTGGCAATGGCTGGAGACATTTTTGATTGTCTTGATCAGGGACAGGAGATGTGCTACTGGCATCTGCTAAACATCATGCAATGCACGGGGCAGCCATTGAACAATTATCTGGACCAAAATGTCCACACTGCTAAAGTTGAGAAACCCTGTTCTGAATTGCTCCACGGAGGGGAATTGGAGAAGTTTGGGCAAGGCAATTACTCTGGCAATGACAAAAATGAAACAATCCTTTCACCACAGTTCTCTTCTCCATGTGAAAGGGGCTCCTGACTTTGGTGAAGTGGGCACATCTCACAGCTCCTCCAATCAAAGCAGCCACCTTCGGTATCACACAACGATAGCTATAGAGACACAGGCCATGAAGCATGTGTTGCCGTCCTACTAAGACATGAATCCTGTCGGTATCACAAGACACAGGTACATGCTCCTTGATGACTGCCTGTGTTTGTTTTTTTTTGCCTGGAGGTAGAAACGGAAACTGCAGGAAGAGAAGTCACTTACTGTAATGGGCGGTTTCTCAGTTAGCATATGCACTCTTTAGCAATCACATCTGGGTGGTTTAACTAGAGAAAGTGTCCTAAAGAGGCTTGAGAGCATGCCAGGTCATACTGCAGAATCTGAGATCCTAGCTGTGTGACCTGGAGTAAGTTACTTAACTTCTCCGAGCTTCGTTGTCTAATTTATCTTACAGAATAAAGGTGTGTGAAACCACTGTAAGTTAAAGTGCTCTATGGTCTTTTCCTGAATGAGCTCAGGTACACTGTGTGTGCCTGCCTGGCCCACAGGTCATGAGTCACTTCAGGGCAGGAAGTAGAGGAGGCTTTGCTCCTGTCATCTGCCAGACAGTTCCTCTGCTTCCTTCAGTCTCTGCAAAGCAGGCCCTGTATCCAGCCAGCCCTCTGAACACCTGTCCCCAGGCAGGAGGCTTCTTCAGGGCTTGTGACTCCTAAGATCCTTGTCTGTACCCTCAAGGTGGGAAGGATGGTCACATGGTGGCCCTTCAGTAAGCGTTTATAAGGGGGGCTCTGGGCTATTAGAAAGCAAGAGGAGAGCCACCAACTGGGAGAAAGGAAGGGCCCTGCACTTGGTCTACCTCCCAATTTGAGTTCATCCTCTGCCAGTATGGCTGCAGGCCGCTCTCCACCAGCCTGAACCATCCTAGTTGCAATAGCATCTCTGTTGTGGTTCCCCAAGGGGAGATCAGCATCCCAGCCCTCCCTGCCCCCACCAGACCAGGGATGGGGTAGAAGCCATGCTTTCCTACCTGGCCCATCAGACTGACCCCCAGGTGGGCAGGATCCATTCTTTGGGCTCAGCAGGCAACAGAGCCCAGGCTGGCTGATCCGATGAGCAATTACTCACCTCTGGCTAAGACAGTGATCTCGCTGAGCTCTTGTTTTGACTTCTTGTCTAAGAACCTAAGGCTGTTTTGCAACCTTTTGGGCCCTTTCCTCTAGCCAGAGAAGTGAACATGACTTCCCCTGTCCCTGACCCCTCTGACTGGAGGACAGGAGGACAGGGAGGGGTTGCTGCAGGGCATGGGGCAGGGCTGACTCCAGGGGCCATCTCCTGAGGCCGCCCAGGCAGATTTTCCCCATGGCAGGGCCTACAGAGCAAATCCTTCCTGGGCTAAACACGGGTGAGTGGTTCTGGACCCTTCCCAGTCCCAGCAGCAGCCTCTGCAAGCACAGGACAGGCCTGGCTGTTGCAGGAGAAGCCCTCCCACCATTGCGGACAAAGCCCCGAGAAAAACACAGGCATTCCCCGTTCGGAGAGGGCACACATGCTACTTTGGCCTCAAATACTTCCACCCCCGATTAAATGGTAACTGGCTTTAAATAATCACAATCGGCTACTTTAGGCCTCTGGGGACCAAGTATATTTTCGGGCTGCAAGAAACACACCTTGCATGAAGCAACACCTGTTGAGGCCCAACTTCTTCAACCACCAGCCTGGCTCCAGACCAGGCAGCTGGAAGACAAAACGGAGGCCTGCCTCCCCCTGCTGGCAAGCCTGAGGATCACAACAAGGGGAAGGATCCCAGTGGCTCCTGGGAACACCGATATACTGGATCCTCTGGAGCAGTGGTCCGCAAACTCATTAGTCAACAGAGCCAAATATCAACAGTATAACAATTAAAATATTTTTTATGTATTTTATTGATTTTTAACAGAGAGGAAGGGAGAGGAATAGGGAGTTAGAAACATCAGTGAGAGAAATCGATCAGCCGCCTCCTGCACGCCCCCTACTGGGGATGTGCCCGCAACCAAGATACATGCCCTTGACCGGAATCGAACCTGGGATCTTTCAGTCCACAGGTCGACGCTCTATCCACTGAGGCAAACCGGTTTTGGCTGAAATTTCTTTTGAGAGCCGAAAACCGACTTCTGAGCATGGGCCACAGAGTTTCAATCGCACAGATATTTTGTGGAAGAGCCACATTCAAGGGGCCAAAGAGTCACATGTGGCTCTGGAGCCACAGTTTGCCGATGACTGCTCTGGAGAGACAGAGATAAGCAGTAACACTGTCTGTCTCCCTCCCTCTCACTTCTCCCAGGGAACCAGAGAGCTTTACTGCAGTGAAAAGAGATTTCTGTCTCCCAGAGGCAGGATTCCCCTCCTTGCGGCGGGGCGGAAGGAAATATGAGGTTCAGTAAGTGTGTGACTCCTCTAAACTCCCCCAGGAAGTTGAAGCCTCCTTCACTGCAGAACCCAGGAAGAGGCAGACGTGCCCTGTGACTCACCAGGAGCACTGCTCCCACAGGGGTCTCCTGTGTCCTCTTATCTCCACCGGCCAAGGCCTGCTCCTTACCGTGTTCCCCATCTCTGTCTGCCGGGCCACTCCATGAGCATCTGGGCTAAAAGAATTGCCGATGTTCAACAGATACGCAGCTAGAGAGACACAGCGGGGCAAGGTGGTCTACGTGCCTTATGAGTTGGGGGTCCTGGTACTGGAACCGGGGGTCCACGAGAAGGGGCTTGCAATATCTCTCCCAAGGCAGGTTCCCACTCACGGGGGAGAAAAGCTAGATGACTTTACCAAGAAGTCACATTGCTGCCCCGAGCAGGGAGCAGCGCGGAGGGTGCAGCTGGAGGGTAAGTGGCCCCACAGGCGAAGGTTGGAGGTCTCCTGGAGCTGAGGCCACACTGGGGAGCTCTGTCAGGGAGCAGGTGTCCTGGCCTAGATCATGGTTTCCTTATGAGGAAGCGCCTGTGTCACGCTTCGCTCCATGCTCAGCATCTTCCGGATTATAGGGGGCACTTGCCTGTGCTTCTTGGAGGGACCCCTCTTCCCCTCTTCTGGAGAACATGCAGGTTAAAACATGATTACCTCGGTCTCTGTTCTGCTGGACACCCCTGGGCTCCAGCTGAAGTGAGTCCTGGTGACTGCCTACAGCTCACAAAGAAGATGTTTCTTCCCAGAGTTGTTGTCCAGGCTCTCTGCCCTCCAGGCCAGGGCAATAGGAGAGGAATGTGTGGGGAAGTCCCACGCCCACCGTCCTATGCTAGTCATAGCACCTCACCAGCCTCTAGGCATTCCGCTGGCTGAAGTGGGGGTAACTGCTGAGTTAGTGGCCCTCGGTCCCCAAAGTTCCGTCTCCTCACTGAGGAGAGGGCTTCCTTCATAGTGCTCCTCCTTGCTAATTCCCCTGTTTCAGCAAGATCCCTTACCAACAAGTGCCATCACTGGGCAGTTGGTAAATACCTCTTAAAAGGAAACCCCTACTTTTTGAAAAGTGATGATTAGAGGAGAAACCAAGATGGCATCATAGGTGAACACCTAAACTGCTGCCTCATATAACAATTTCAAAACTACAACTAAAAGACAAAACAGACACCATCCAGAACCACAGGAAAGCTGGCTGAGTGGAAAGTCTACAAATAGAAGGAAAGAAAAAAGCACATTGGGACTCAGAGGAGCTGCAAAAGGCTGAGGTATGGAGATGCGCTCAGAGAGGACTGGCGGCTGAGTGCGTGTCTGGCTTTCTCAAGCAGGAAGGAGATGGAAGCTCCAAACTGCGCTGAACTCCAGTTCCAGGCAAGACCCTGGGAATCCAGACTCATTTGGGGGGAATCTGGACTGTCAGGAAAAGAGAAAAGCACACTGAGACTCAGGGGAGCTGTGGAAGGCAGAGGTCCAGAGGCCTGTGAGAGCAGAGAGGACTGACTGCTGAGTGTGCGGCTGACTTTCTCAAGCAGGAGGGAGATGGAAGCTCCCGACTGCGCTAAACTCCAGTTCCAGGTGAGACTTTGGGAACCCAGACTCACTTGGGGAAATCTGGACTGTCTGGCAGTGGGCAAAACTTGAGGGTGGCTTTCTCTCAGAGGTGCTTGCAGCAATTACCGAGAGATACTGTGACCCAGGGGCCTCACAGGGCAGAGCTCATGGGAAGCCAAGGCTGTCTACTCTGCCCCATCCAAGCTGAGCACAGAGGCTTTTGAAATTTTGCAAGTCTTGTCTCATAAGGCTGACTCCAGCACAGAAGTTCTCCTGCATAGACATAGCTCATCCTCACAGCCATTTGGCCTGAAGGTCAATTCCCTCCCGTGATACCAATGACAATCAAGACTTAACTATAGAGAGAATCCAAGATGGTGGCATAGGTAAACACCTACACTGCTGCCTCGCACAACAATTTCAAAACTACAACTAAAGTAGAACGGACATCATCCAGAACCACAGGAAAGCTGGCTGAGTGGAAATTCTACAACTAGAAGGAAAGAGAGGGGCTCACGGAGACCCAGAGGAGCTGCAAAAAGTGAGGTATGGAGACGCGAGCTTGGAGAGGGCGGGTGCCGGAGTACCTGGCTGGCTTTCTCTGGCGGGAGGGAAACGGAGACTCTCAAAGGCATTGAACCCCTTATCCTATGACACCAAACCCCAGATCCAGCCGAAACTCATACGGGGGGAGTTTGGACTGTGAAAAGGGAGAGGTGCACAAGAATTTAGGGGAGTTGCAAAAGATCAGAGGGTCTGGTGCCGCGCACAGTACTGCGCAGAGGACAGACTGCTGATTGTGCCGCTGGCTTTCATGAGTGGGCGGGAGACAGACCCTCCCAACTGCGCCACTTCTGATTCCACTAAACCCCTGTTTCAGGTGAAACCCTGGGGACACAGACTCATATGGTCCCGGAACACAGGGAAGCCAGAGGGGCAGCAGTCTAGAGGCACTGCGAGAAGACACACACGTGCGCACAGAGAAGGCTCCAGCGATTTCCCAGTCACGTGAGACTAAGGGGCCATGGTGGGCGGGGCCAACTGGAAGGCAAGGTTGTCCCTTAAGCCCTGAGACTCCACCCATTCCAAGTTCAACAGAGAGGCTTTTGCAGTTTTGCAACTCTTGTATCATAAGGCTGACTCCAACACAGAAGTCCTCCCAGCATAGTGAAAATGCTAAGACAAAGGAAGAGATCACAAACAAAAGAAATGGAAGAAAACAAACGACTGAATATAGAGTTTAAAACCACGGTTATAAGGTTTTTCAAGAATATCCTAGAAAAATTGGATAAAGTTAGCGAGACCCAAGAAGAGATGAAAAAGAACCAACTAGAGATGGAAAAGGACCAACTAGAAATTAAACATACACTGACTGAAATAAAAAAAAATATTATTCAGAGACCTAACAGCAGACTAGAGGAAGGCAAAAATCAAGTCAAAAATTTGAAATATAATGGATCAGAAAACACTCAACTGGAAAAGCAAGAAAAAAAAAGAATCCAAAAATGTGAAGATAATGTAAGGAGCCTCTGGGACAACTTCAAGCGTACCAACATCAGAATTGTGGGGTGCCAGAGAAAGAGACAGAGTAAGATACTGAAAACCTATTTGAGGAAATAATGACTGAAAACTTCCCACATCTGGTAAAAGAAATAGACTTACAAGTCCAGGAAGCAAACAGAACCCCATATAAAAGGAATCCAAAGAGGACTACACTAAGACACATCATAATTAAAATACCAAGAGCAAAAGACAAAAAGAGAGTATTAAAAGCAGCAAGAGAAGAAGAGTTCATTAACTACAAGGGAGCACCCATACGACTGTCAGCTGATTTCTCAACAGAAACGATGCAGGCCAGATGGGAGTGGCCAGAAATATTCACCATGATGAATAGCAAGAACCTACAACCAAGAATAATCTATCCAGCAAAGCTATCATTCAGAATTGAAGGTCAGATAAAGAGCTTCACAGATAAAAAAAAGCTAAAGGAATTCATCAACTCCAAATCAGTATTATATGAAATGCTGAAAGGTACTCCTTTAGAAGAGGAAGAAGAAAAAGGTAAAAGACAAAAATTTATGAACAACAAATACATATCTATCAACAAGTGAATCTAAAAATTATGTGAATTAAAAATCTGATGATCAGAATAAACTGGTGACTATAATAGAATCAGGAGCACAGAAAGGGAGTGGACTGATAATACTTAGGGGGAAAGGGGTGAAGGTTGTACAGGGAGAAACCTATGAATGACATCAACAGAGGGAAGTAAGGGTAGAGGGAGGGGTGGGAGCCGGGTAGAGGGGAGCTATGGAGGGGAAAAAAGAGAAACAGATGTAATAATCTGCAATGGAAAACATACCATGTTCATTGATTGGTAGAATCAACATCATTAAAATGTCAATACTACCTAAAGCAATCTATAGATTCAGTGCAATACCTATTAAAATACTAATGGCATATTTCAAAGATCTAGAACAAACTCTATAAAAATTCATCTGAAATTAGAAAAAAAGACACTGAACAGCCACAGCTATCCTGAGAAAGAAGACCAAAGTTGGAGGGATCACAATACCAGACATCAAGCTATATTACCAAGCCATGGTTCTCAAAACTACCTGGTACTGGCACAAGAGCAGACATATAGACCAATGGAACAGAACGGAGAATCCAGAAATTGACCCAAGCCATTATACCCAATTATATTTGACAAAGGAGGCATGAACATACAATAGAGTCAAGGGAGTCTCTTCAATAAATGGTGCTGGGAAATTTGGTCAGATACATGTAAAAAATGAAACTAGATCACCAACTTATACCATATACAAAAACAAACTTAAAATGGCTAAAGGACTTGAATGTAAGATGGGAAACCATAAAAATCTTACAAGACTCCATAGGCAGCAAATGGCAGACATATATTGTAGCAATATCTTTACAGACACAGATCCTAAGGCAAGAGAGACTAAAGAGAAAATAAACAAATGGGACTACATCAAAATAAAAAGCTTCTGCACAGCAAAAGAAACCATCAACAAAACAACAAGAAAGCCTACCGCATGGAAGACTATATTTGCCAATGTTATTTCTGATAAGGGTTTAATCTTCAACATTTACAGGGAACTTATACAACTTAACAAAAGGAAGACAAACAATCCAATAACAAAATGGGCAAAGGGAGAAACCAAGATGGAAGCATAGGTAAACACCTAAACTGCTGCCTCGCACAACAATTTCAAAACTACAGCTAAAAGACAAAACATACATCATCCAGAACCACAGGAAAGCTGGATAAGTGGAAATTCTACAACTAGAAGGAAAGAGAGGGGCTCATGAAGACTCAGAGAAGCTGCAAAAAGCTGAGGTACGGAGACATGCAAGTGGAGAGGACAAGCGGCAGAGTGCTTGGCTGGCTTCCTCTAGTGCAGTGATTCTCAACCTGTGGGTCACGACCCCTTTGGGGGTCGAACGACCCTTTCACAGGGGTCGCCTAAAACCATCGGAAAATGCAGATATTTACATCACGATACATAACAGTAGCAAAATTTCATGGTTGGGGTCATCACCACATGAGGAACTGTATGCAAGGGTTGTGGCCTTAGGAAGGTTGAGAACCACTGCTCTAGTGGGAGGGAGATGGAAACTTCTGACTGCACTGAACCCCAGTTCCAACTTCACTGAACCCTAGTTCCAGGTGAGACTCATATGGAGGGAGTCTGGACTGTTGTAAAAAGGCAGGAGTGCATGGAAGCTTAAGGGAGCCACAAAAGGCAGAGGTCTGGTGATGCGCATGCAAGTGACTGCTGATTGTGCTGCTAGCTTTCTCTAGTGGGAGGAAGACAGAACCTCCCAACTGCACTGAAATTCAGTTCTGACTACACTGAAGCCCAGTTTCAGGTGAGACCCCAGAATGCACAGAAACTTAAGGGAACCAGAAAGGCAGAGGTCTGGAGGTGCATGAGCACAAGTGCATGCAGAGAGGGCCACAGTGATTACCGAGGGACACTGAGACCCAGGGGCTGGGTGGGACAGGACTGATGGGAAGCCAAGGCTGTCTGCTCAGCCCCGAGACTCTGCCCCATCCAAGCTAAACACAGAAGCTTTTGCAACTATGCAAATTGTGTATAATAAGGCTGACTCCAGCACAGTTCTCCCTTTGTAGAGATAGCCCATCCTCACAATCAATTGACTTGGATGTCAATTCTGCACGCCCTCCCCTCACCCCCATGATACCAACAACAATCAAGACTTAACTACAACAAGGCTGTACACACAGTCCACAAAAGGGTGCACCAAGGAGGCAGAGCTACTTGGCCATATAGGACAACTAGCACACAAAACTACTCTACCAATTCATGGAAGCAATGAAAATGCAGAGACAAAAGAACAGATCACAAATGAAAAAAATGGAGAAAAACAAATAACTGGATATAGAGTTCAAAACCACGGTTATAAGGTTTTTCAAGAATTTCCTAGAAAAGATGGATAAATTTAGTGAGACTGAAGAGGCGATGAAAAAGGACCAACTAGAGATGAAAAAGGACCAACTAGAAATTAAACATACACTGACTGAAATAAAAAATATTATACAGAGACCTAACAGCAGACTA
>PVJN01016386.1:0-42494 GCA_004026805.1 Lasiurus borealis
CTTCTTGCTTTTCCAGTTGAGTGTTTTCTGTTTCTTTATATTTCAAATTTTTGACTTGATTCTTACCTTTCTCTAGTCTGCTGTTAGGATTCTGTATATTTTTTATTTCAGTTAGTGTCTCTAGTTGGTCCTTTTTCATCTCCTCTTGGGGCTTGCTAATTTTATGCATCATCTCTAGCATCTCTAGTTGGCTCTTTTGCATCTCTAGTAGGCTTTCACTAAGTTTATCCGCCTTTTCTAGCATATTCTTGAAAAACCTTATAAGCATGGTTTTGAACTCAATATCCAGTCATTTTTTTCCCTCCGTTTCTTTTGTTTTTGATCCCTTCCCTTGTCTTGGCATTTTCACTATGTCGGGGAAACTTTTTTACTTGCAAGACCACAGAAGCCTCTGTTGAGCTTGGGATGGGTGGAGTCTCAGGGCTTAAGGGACCGCCTTGCCTTCCAGTCGGCCCCGCCCTCCACGGCCTCGGAGTCTCACATGACTGGGTAATCGCTGGAGCGGTCCTTGCGCGTGAGCCCGCAGTGCCTCTAGACCGCCTTTCCAGCTCCCCTGCGCCCCTGCGCACCAGGACCACACGAGTCTAGGTCTCCAGGGTTTCGCCCGAAACAGGGGCCCAGTGGACTCAGAAGTGGCGCAGTTGGGAGGGTCTGTCTCCCGCCCAGTCTCAAAAGCCAGTGGCCCAATCAGCAATCTGTCCTCCGAGCAGTGCCGTGCGCGCCGCCACCAGCCCTCTGATCTTTTGCGACTCCCCTAAATTTCCGTGCACCTCTTCCTTTTCACAGTCCAAACTCCCCCCGTATGAGTTTCGGCTGGATCTGGGGCTTAGTGTCGTAGGATAAAGGGTTCAATGCCGTTGAGAGTCTCCGTTTCCCTCCCGCCAGAGAAAGCCAGCCAGGTACTTGGGCACCCGCTCTCTCAGCGCTCACGTCTCCGTACCTCAGCTTTTTGTGGCTCCTCTGGGTCTCTGTGAGCCCCTCTCTTTCCCTCTAGCTGTAGAACTTCCAATCAGCCAGCCTTCCTGTGGTTCTGGATGATGTCTGTTCTGTCTTTTAGTTGTAGTTTTGAAATTGTTGTGCGAGGCAGCAGTGTAGGTGTTTACCTATGCCGCCATCTTGGGTCCTCCCTGTACCACAGTTTTTTAATCCACTCATCTGCTGATGGGCACTTAGGCTGTTTCCAAATCCTAGCTATGGTAAATTGTGCTGCTATGAACATAGTGGTGTATATATCCTTTCTGATTGATGTTTCTAGCTTCTTGGGATATATTCCTAGAAGTGGTATTACTGGGTCCAATGGGAGATCCATTTTTAGTTTTTTGAGGAAACTCCATACTGTTCTCCACAGTGGCTGCACCAATCTGCATTCCTACCAGCAGTGCACCAAGGTTCCTTTTTCTCCACATCCTCGCCAACATTTGTCATTTATTGATTTGTTGATGATAGCCATTCTGAAAGGTGTGAGATGGTACCGGATTGTCATTTTGATTTGCATCTCTCTGATAATTAGTGACTTTGAGCATGATTTCATATGTCTTTTGGCCTTCATTCTGTCTTCTTTCAAAAGTCTCTATTTGGGTCCATTGCCCATTTATTTTTTTTAATATATTTTATTGATTTTTATGAAGATGAAGGGAGAGGAATAGGCATTAGAAACACCGATGAGAGAGAGACATTGATCAGCTGCCTCTTGAACACAACCAAGGTACATGCCCTTGACCAGAATTGAACCTGGGACCGTTCAGTCCGAAGACCGACACTCTATCCACTGAGCCAAAATGTTTTTTATTGCCCATTTCTTGATTGGGTTGTTTATCTTCCTTTTGTTGAGTTGTATGAGTTCCCTGTAAATGTTGGAGATTAAACCCTTATCAGTGATAACATTGGCAAATATGTTCTCCCATGTAGTGGTCTTTCTTGTTGTTATGTTGAATGGTTTCTTTTGCTGTGAAAAAGTTTTTTATTTTGATGTAGTTCCGGCACAATATTATAAATAAACTACAATAAAAACAATCCAAAACACTCAAACACTTGGAAGCTGAATAACATGTTATTAAATATTGATTGGGTTACCAATGAGATCATAGAAGAAATTAAAAACATTCTGGAAACTAATGACAATAAAAATACAACAATCCAAAACCTATGGGACACAATGAAAGCAGTCCTGAGGGGAAAGTTTATAGCTCTACAGGCCTACCTCAAAAAAAACAAGAAAAAAATGGTAGTAAGTCATCTAATGCTACAACTCAAAGAATTAAAAAGAGAGCCACAAGAAAATCCCAGAGTGAGTAGAAAGGAGATAATATAGATTAGACAGAAATAAATGACATAGAGACCAAAAAAAAGCAATACAAAAGATCAATGAAACCAAGATCTGGTTCTTTGAAAGGATAAATAAGATAGATGGAACTCTAGCCAGGTTCACCAAGAAACAAAGAGAGAGGACTCAAATAAAGAAAATCAGAAATGAAAGAGGCAAAATAACAATAGATCCCACCAAAATACAAAAGATAGTTAAAAAATACTATGAACAACTCTATTCCAACAAACTGGCCAATATCGAGGAAATGGACATATTCCTAGAAAAATATAACCTTCCAAAACTCAGGAAGATTCTAAAATTTTCAATAGGCCAATAACTATGGAAGAAATTGAAGCAGTCATCAAAAAACTTCCAGCAAACAAAAGCCCAGGCCCAGATGGCTTCATAGGAGAGTTATACCAAACATTCAAGGAAGAACTAAAACCTATCCTCCTTAGACTATTCCAAAATATTCAAGAGGAAGAAACACTTCTAAGCTCCTTCTATGAAGCCAGCATCACCTTAATACCAAAACCAGATAAAGACAACACAATGAAAGAGAATTACAGGCCATATGATGGATTTTTCTGTCAATATTTCTTCAAATAGATTCTCTAATCCTTGCTGTTCTTCTTGTCCTTCTGGCAGCCCTGTTATATGTGTTATTTCATTTTGCATTGTCTCAAAGCTTCCTTAGTCTCTCCTCCTGTTTTTTATTTATTTTTTTTCTCTAGTTGCTGTTCAGATTGGGCTTGTTTCTGTACCTGATCTTCTAACTTGCTGATTCGGTCCTCTGCTTCTTCTAGTCTACTGTTGAAGCCTTCCATGGTGTTTTTAATTGTAGCTATATCATTTTTCACTTCTTCCTGATTTTTGCCTATGTTGATTTTCTCATCCATCCAGTGTATGATCTGTATGACCATTAATCTGAATTATTTTTCTGTCATGTTGCATGCTTCCATTTTGCTTATTTCCTTATTTAGCGATTCCTCCTTGTCTTTCCTCTGGAGATTGCTTGGTTGTCTCCCCATTCTGACTATCATCAGAAGGTTCAGATGTCAAGTTGCAGGTGCCTGGACCATGTGCAGTAGGAGTTTTGCACCCCCCAAGTGTCAATGAAGAGTTCTGATACCAAGACATGCAGTTGCTGTGGGTTGTTGGGAACCATGTTCACCCTGGGTCAGAGTCACAGGCACTTAGTGTGGCCTTGTGTGTGCATCTAGAATCAGGGAAGCTGCCTGCACCACATTGAAGCAGAGAAGTCACTGGCATGTGCCAAAGATCAAAGTCTCCTATTGAGTGTCAGGAGTCAGAGGCTCCCTGTGTCCATGCTGAGAATTGAGTATCAGAGTCTCTGTTTCTTGGTGCTACCTCACACTGAGAATCAGGTCCCTGTGTGCACATGTGCCAAGATTTGGAGTCACTGGCTCTTAGTGTGAATGTACTGAGAATTAGGGATCTAAGACGCATGTAATGAGGAATGGAGTCTGGTCATTGGTGGTCAATGCTGCCTCTTGTGTGGAGAATTAGGGTCCCCAATCTGCCCGGCAGACCAGGTTGCTCAGTCAAGCTGTGTTGATAGGAGGTCCACTTCTGTCCTGTGGTAAATAGCCTTCTGTGTGCACTTGCCCTGAATCAAAGTCAGGTGGCACTGCCCCTTAGTGTGGTTATGGAGTCTTGTCATGCAGGTGTACACTGTGGAAAACAAACTCCCTGTGTTCATGTACCCAGACTCAAATTCAGTGCTACCTTCCTGTGTGGGCACAGGGTCTGGTCATGGGGAACAAATTCCCGAGACCGCACATCCAGGCTCAAATTCACCACAGCCTCTCTGCTAAGGTGCAGGGTCTGGTTATGGGAAACTAACTCCCCGGGTTTGCATCCCCGGGCTCAAATTCAGTGCTGTTTCCCTTCATGGGCAAAAGATATGGTCACAGAAAACAATCTCCCCAAGATCATGCAGCTATGCTCACATTCAGGACTGCCTTCCTTCCTGGGCATGGAAGTGAGTTGCGGGACACAAATTCCCTCAGTTCGAAAGACCGGGCTCAAGTTCAGCGCTGTCTCCCTGCCCTGTGTGGGTGCATCTGGTCGCAGAAGACTAGCTCCCTAGAGATGAGCGCCTAGGCTGGAATTTCGCTCAGTCTCCCTGTTTGGGCATGGAGACTATTCGCGGGAAATAAACTTCCCATGTCTGACACCAAAGCTCAAAGTCAGGCAGAGTTGCCACTGGTTTGTGAGTGCAGAAAGCTTTATTATGCGGCTGGAGTCTGGTAGTTTCTATGTCACAGCTGCACAGGTGGTGGAGGAGGAGGATTGACTTTTTGACTCACAGAAATCTGTGGCCAGGTGCCTGGAGTCCTGGTGTCACTGGGTTTGCAGCTGTGGTGGCAGGTCTTCTACTAGAGTGGCTGTAGGGTCCTGGTTTGCTTCTGAGACCAGACTGGGTGGTGGCGAAGGTGGGATCCTAGTCCCAAGCAGTTCTGTTCTTCAAGATGGCATGGTCTCTGTGCTGCCGGTGTCCTCCCAGGAGTGTTTGTGGCGGCCAGAGGTTTTTGCCATCTAAGACTGCCCGGATTGGAAGCCCCCTGAAATAACTGAAGGGTCTAACTGTCCCTATTTCACACACACACACACACACACACACACACACACACACACACACACACTTCCTCACACACCTCTATCACTCCCTCACTCTCTCACACACTCTCCCTTTCTACCTTCCTGCTGGCCGCCATCTTGCCTCCAAATATTGGTATTCTTGATGGTCTCTTTCTTTTATAATATTGTGCTAATCTTTGACTTCTTCAGATATAAAAACATTCTCTCCTTTGTTGCATCAGAGAATCTTTTTGTCTTGCTGAGATATCAACATGAAAGGGTTATCAGATCGAAAACTGAAGTTTTGGTCCACTGCCGAAACATTTTTTTTTTTTCCGTAAACAACCTGATGGAGAACTGAATTATTCAAGGTGGGAGACGCTGGAGAACTGAAGTTTGACTCTATTTAATGATGCTTAACACTTTTCATGTGCTTATCTGCCTTCTGTATATCCTCTTTGGTAAAGTATTTGTTCAAATATTTGGCCAATTTTTCAATTGGCTTGTTTGTTTTCTCAGTGTTGGGTTTTGAAAGTTCTTCTTTATATATTCTGGATACAAGTTCTTTGTTGGATATGTGGTTTGCAAACATATAATCCCAGCCTGTGTTTATCTTTTCATTCTTCTAATAAGGTCGTTCTTAGAGCAAAACCTTTTAAATTTGATGAAGTCAAATTTACCATTTTTGGGTTGTTTTTGTTTTTACATATTGTGCTTTTGGTGTCAAATCCAAAAACTCTTTTTTTAAAAAAATATATTGTTATTTTATTTCAGAGAGGGAGAGAGAGACAGAAACATCAATGATGAGAGAGAATCATTGATTGGCTACCTCTGGCACACCCCCAACTGGGGACTGAGCCTGCAACAAGGGCATGTGCCCTTGATCAGAATTGAACCTGGGACCCTTCAGTCCACAGGCTGACATTCTATTTACTGAGCCAAACCAGCTAGGGGAGATGTTGTTTCTCCAGGTATGGCTCTTTTAGATTATCTTTGGGACTTGTGGGTAGTTGAAAGAGATTGGATATAAGGCGCACAATTAATCCATCTATGCTTTTAAAAAAAATAACAGCTTCTTAAATAACATAAATGCTGACTAGCCCTGGCCAGTATTGCTCAGTGAATAGAGCATTGGCCTGCGGACTAAAGGGTCCTGGGTTTGATTCCTGGTCAAGGGCACATGCCCGGATTGTGGGCTCATTCCCTAGTAGGGGTCATGCAGGAGGCAGCTGATCCATGCTTCTCTCTCATTATGGATGTTTCTCTCTCTCACTCCCTCTTCCTCTCTGAAATAAAAAAAAGGAAAGAAAAAAATGCTGACTAAACACTAATTATTTAAGTTCACTTATTCTTGAAAAGAGAAAACATTTATCTTTCAGTCAGTCTACAGATATTTGTTAAACACCTTCTGTGTGTAAGGCTCTATTCGAAATGTTAGGGATACAAAGTAAATTTATTTGAAGAAAGATATAAAAGAAAGGATACACTTAGTCTACCTTTAATTAATAATCATTCTTATTAAACTTTATTGAGTTTTCTTCTGAAGCTTATCCAGCAAATTAACTCTCAGATTTCATGAGGTCAGAGGTGTTAAGACTCTCATCCATGACGGGCTTCTCATAAAATTCCTCCCACCGCTATCTCCTATTTAATCAGCATGCTTACAACAACTGTCTCAGCCAGCTTTTACAAGGGGAATTCACCCCATCATTACAGTTTCTTCTATTCCATAACATTACTTTTTAAAGAAATGCCCATTATGTTGTTTTGTTTTGTTCAATAACCTATGTTATTTTTATCTCAAAATGTGAGAGGCAAACCTATGGGTAAGTAACTCTTGATTTTCTTCTCTGAAATATTTTCTACCATGATGTGGTTACCTGGTCAAAGAAGTCGTTCCCTTAGCTGGCTCTTTTTTATTCACAATACTAGAGACCCGGTGCATGAGATTTGTGCACTTTGGGGGGGGGGCGCTCTTTCAGCCCAGCCTGTGCCCTCTCTCACAGTCCAGGACCCATTGGGGGATGTCTGCCTGCAGCAAAGGCAGGAGAGGCTCCTGCTACCAGCTACTGCTGCTGCACTTGCCACCCATGAGCCCAACTTCTGGTTGAGCAGTACTCCCCCTGTGGGAGTGCACTGACCACTAGGTGGTAGCTCCTGCATTGAGTGTCTGCCCCTGGTGGTCAGTATGCATTATAGCAATGGGTTGTTCCTCTGTTTGGTCAATTTGCATATTATGCTTTTAGTATATAGGATGTGTACTTAGCCTCTTTCTCATGAATGCAGATTTTAAAATGGAATTCAATTCCAACTGCTATAAGATGTATCACATTTGCATTTCACAGAACTCTGTGGCCCTTTGCTAACAGAGATCATCCTCCCCCACAATGAAGTTTTGAGACATTTTTAATGAGCCAAAATTGAACTTAGTAAAAAGCAGTTTCTAAAAAGTTTTCCTCTCAGCAACCAACAGCCTGTGCACCACAGGCAGCCCTCTCCACTGGAATATGATAACTTGGCTCTGCTGTTTCCTTAGTGAATATCTCAGCCATCAGGGGGACCCAGATCCAAGGACTCAGCAGCCAGCCTGGATCACAGAAGAACTAGATGGAGATTGGAGAAGAAGGAGAAATGGGTCTCACAGTAGCCTTGACCTGCTCCTTCAGTATAGAGCAAAAAAGATCAGAGTTATGAGAGGCATATTAAAATTGAATAGAACTGAAGGGCATGAACCCTTTTTGTCCCCTCAGGAGCTATTCCAATTGTCCTTATACCCTACTTTCTGGTGTTCACTAATTTCTGGACCTTGCCCGTGCTCACCTTAGCCTGGCTCGCCTATGATTGGAACACCCACAGTCAAGGTAAGAGACTGGAAGAGTGGTGGTCCCTGTCTGTCTGTGCCAAGGGTATAAGTACAGGGAGGGAGGTGGAGAGGAAGAATGGGAGAAGCAAAGGGAGAAGGACTGGGGAGAGGAAAGAAAGGGAAAGGAAAGGAGTGGGTGATGGAGAGGGAGGAAGTGCAACAGGGGGTTAGAGGGAAGGGAAGGGAGAAAGGGCAGCAAGGCTCAGCAGGGAAAAAAGGTCTCTGCAGGCTTTTCAGGAAGAATTAAAAGGTTGAGGCTTGGCCCAGTCAATACAGCACAGGGATTGAAGGGTCCTGGGTTCAATTCCAGTCAAGGGCACCTACCTCAGTTGCAGGCTTGATCGTAGGTCAGGGAGCGCATGTGGAGGCAACCAATTGAAGTCTCTCTCTCATATCGCCTTTTCTCTCTACAAATCAATGGAAAAATATCCTCGGGTGAGGTTTAACAAAACAAACAAAGTTGAGGTTTGGGGGCAGGTGCAGGGGCTTCCCATGGTTAAATTCAGGGACAACCATGAAATATGGAAGTGTGAGAAGAAGGCCCTTTTTTTTTACCTGAGGACTGTAAGAAGAACCTCTGGGAAAGGTAGAAGAATTGGCAGTATCTCACCTGCTCTTCTTTTTCCTTTTGTACCTGCAGGTGGTAGGCGTTCAGCTTGGGTACGAAAATGGACCCTCTGGAAATATTTCCGAAATTACTTCCCAATAAAGGTGACTATCTCTTCTGGGTGCATTTGGACCCTGTTGCTAAGATTGTCCCTTTCCACTCTGCTTCATGTTTTTCATAGGGTTTGGTGGCTAGTACTGAAGGTCAAAGCTCAGAGGTTGGGGCCCAAAATGGATGGGCTGGTGAGGAGATGGCTGGATAGCAGCCTTTCCTCACAGTGACAAACCCAATTCAGCCTCTCTGAGCATCATAACCCCTGGCGACATCCCAATGAACAGGAATTTGAGCTCCCCAGGGGAAACACAGGTTACCTGCTGGGATAAATCTGCATGTCCTCTTTTCCTTCTTCCTATCCACTGACTCAATCTCCCTCTGACAGCTGGTGAAGACACAGGACCTCTCTCCCAAACACAACTATATCATTGCCAACCATCCCCATGGTATTGTCTCTTACGGTGTCTTCATCAACTTTGCCACTGAGGCCACTGACTTTGCTCAGATTTTCCCAGGCATCACTCCTTCTGTAGGGACCTTGGAATGGATCTTCTGGATCCCAATTGTGAGAGAATATGTGATGTCTTTGGGTGAGTATAAGAAATCATTCCATCCTCTGTCTGACCTACCTCAGGGCTCCAACCTCACTAAACCCTGAGAGTGAGTCTAATTCTTACTCCCTGTTAGAAGAGGACTTAGTAAAAAAGGAGTCCAGAACCCACTGGACCAATGAAGAGAATATGTGACTAAGCATCAGATTCTGTCCAAGATCTGGGAGGCAGGGTTTGGTTAAGGCAGCAAGTTACTGGCATTCATAAGATTTATCATGCATACATTCAGAGGAGGAAGGAAAAGGCTGGAGTTGAGGATCAAAGCCCAAGTGGAAAGCAGAAAGCAAACGCCAAGTATCACACCCAAATGTCTGGGAAAATTAGTCATGAAAGAGGTAGCTCAGATGAATTTTGCCAGATTCTTTCTGGGATATCAGTTGACTTCTTATGACCATTCATTTATAAAGCAGCTCTCATCCCATGGAGTCTTAAAGACATTTTTAAGTCTTTCATATTAGCTGGTATTTTTCTGGCCCATGACCTTCATCTCCTGGGAACCCCTTCAAACTTGCATAAGACATCAAGCGATAAAGAATAAACATCCATCAGAATCAAGGACAACCTCTCCATGCCAGGCTTCAAGCCAGGGTACTGTGACAAATGTCCTTCTCTGTGGATGAATATCCATCCTCTGGACACCAGAAAACAACTAAAGCCAAATATTAAAAGGTAAGATACATTTATCTGGAGGGACCAGGTAGTAACACTAGAGTCCCAGAGGATGGTTCTACTCTCCTCTACGGTTGGCATGAACCTGGAGCAGCAGTTTCTCTCAATGATTGAGGCCTGGAGGCAATTTCTGCCATCCCAGGAGAGAATAGAAGGTAAGTTCAGGGCAAAGATGGGAAGCGGGAGTGAGGAAAGACTCTATGACTGTTGTTGAATGAACAATAGGGTGTCATCCTTATTCCATGGTTCATTTACATTTCAATTTGGCTTGGGCAGGCTCCTGGGCCTGCCTACTCTTAAGAAATTTTAGTTAATGGCTCCCCTTTAACAGGTACTCTAATGAGGAAGTATGTTGGTGGTGGCTAGTCCTGATCACCCTAGGAGAGAGAACTCTGGTGAGTCTCCAGTGTTGTCACTCTGGGGAGAGTGGTTCATGAGTAGAGAGATAAGGGATAGTCTTAAATACTATTGAAGTAAGAGGAAGTAGGCAGAGGAACTCAATGTCTCCTAAACTGTAGTAGCATAGACTCCCAACACAAGCAACTGACCCTATGAACCAACCTCAGACTAAGAGTAAACCCAGGATGTGGAGGTTAAAAACAGAAGAGTGGAAACAGTAGTCAAGAAACAAAACTGTCTCCATCATTAATAGCATAGAGCAGTGGTTGGCAAACCGTGGCTCGCCAGCCACATGCGGCTTGTGAGCCGGTTTGCCGCTCTGTTGACTAATGTGTTTGCCGACCACTGGACTAGATTAAATGTTACCGTGTAGTTGGAAGCTGTGAGGATTCGGCAAGTATGGCATATTGTGTGCAAAGAGGTAAAGGGTAGTATATGACAGTGGTTGGCAAACGCATTAGTCAACAGGGTGGCAAACAGAGGCCCTCATGAGCTGCTCGCGAGTGGCGGTTTGCCTACCACTGGTATAGAGGAATTCCTTTACCCCATCCTCAGACATCAAGTTTGTTGACTCTTTGGTTTCACAGGTGTGTGCCCCGTGAGTAAGTTGGCCTTGAAGTATTTGCTGACTCAGAAAGGCTCAGGCAATGCCGTGGTTATCGTGGTGGGCGGAGCTGCTGAAGCCCTCTTATGCCGGCCAGGAGTTTCTACCATCTTCCTTAAACAGCGTAAAGGTTTTGTGAAATTGGCACTGAAGACAGGGTGGGTCCTTAGGTTCTGGTACCCTATTGTCTGGGTGCCATAGATCCTCTGTAGCATCTCTCCAGAATGGTGTCCTTCCTTGGAATCCTGTTAGAGGAGGGGTCCCTCTTCACTCTGATTAATTATCTCTACTTCCTCACATTGTATCTTAAAGATGTTTTAGCCTCCAGACAGGTTTCAGTGGGCACTGTTTTACTTGAAGTTGGATAAAGAACAATAGAAGAAGACCTTTATCTTCTAATTATTAGCCTGTTGGCCGGGGTTGTGGAGAATGCAGATTTACTCAAAATCAACCTATTAACTGAGAGGCGGAGAGACCTTACTCAGGGCAAGGAAGGCACTAGGCTTGATGTTGTAGAGATTGCAAAGATGAGTAAGATATGTTTACTAAGGGAAGGTAGGATGGGAGGGGGTAAAAGAGGACAAAGAGGTTATAAATGCTGATGAAAGGAGACTTGATTGGGGGTTGTAAAACCACAATACAATATACCGATAATATATTGTAAGAATTGTATACCTGAAAACTATATACTTTTATTCACCAATGTTAACTCAATAAATTTATTTTAAAAAGACATGATTACTGCCTTCCCCTCCAAAGAGCATGTAATCTGGTTTGAGAAATAGAATAAATTTATTCAGTAGTTATTGAACACCTGCTCTCTGCTAGACATAGTACTATGCATTGACAATATAAAAATAAATAAGACCTAGTCCTTGCCTTTAAGGAACTCAGTCGAATAGGGAAGACAGACATACTGGTATACACATATAATTACAACATATATCCAAAAAGCCAACCACTTTCCATCCTTGCTTCCCCCACATCTGAGAGTCTATTCCCAACTGTAGCTAGGATGATCCTATTTTTTAATTGATTTATTTGGATGACATCGGTTCACAAAGCCATATAGGTTTCAAGTGTGCCACTCAGCAAAATGCCATCAGCACACTGCACCATGCACCCTTAGCCCCAAGCAAAGTCTCTTTTCATCTCCATGTATCCCTCCTTTTCTTACCTCTACCTACCCCCTTTACCCCCTCTATCACTGCACTGTTGTCTATGTCTATGTGATATATATATCCTATCTAAGGAAAGAGAAACATGCAAATTGACCATACCTCCACTATGCCCATAAGCCACATCCACCAGCCAATCAGGAGCGAGCATGCAAATTAACCAAACCAATATGGCAGTTGATTCGCATATCCTAGTACAGAGTGAAGACTGAAGACAGCCTAAAACAGTGGTTCTCAACCTGTGGGTCGCGACCCCTTTGGGGGTCGAACGACCCTTTCACAGGGGTCACCTAAGACCATCAGAAAATGCAGATATTTACATCAAGATGCATAACAGTAGCAAAATTTCATGGTTGGGGGTCACCACCACATGAGGAACTGTATGGAAGGGTCGTGGCTTTAGGAAGGTTGAGAACCACTGGCCTAGAAGAAAGCCAAGCGCTGCAAAAGGGAGGGAAGCTCTGGGGAAGCAAGTGGGGCGAGGAGAAGGGAGGGAAGCAGGTGGGGCTGTGGAGAAGGGAGGGAAGCCCTTTTCTTGCAAGAATCTTCCTGCAATGGGCCTCTAATAAATTTTATATATATGGCTTAATCCCTTCATCTTCTTTCATCCAGCCCCCAACCCCCTCTGCTCTCATAGCTGTCAGTTTGTTCCATGCCTCTGTTTCTATTTTGTTCATCAGTTTATTGTGTTCATTAGATTCCACGTATAAATGAGATCATATGGTACTTGCCTTTCTCTGACTGGCTTATTTCACTTAGCATAATAATATCCAGGTCCACCCATGCTATTGCAAAAGGTAAGAGTTCATTCTCTTTTATAGCCCGGTAGTATTTCATTGTGTAGATGTACCACAACTTAATTATCCACTCATCTGCTGATGGGCAGTTGGACTGTTTCTAAATCTTGGCTATCTGTAATAATATAAGCATAATATGCTAATTAGACCAGACGTCCTTCTGGATGACCTTTTGGACAAAGCTGGGGCTGCAAGAGAAGCTGGTGCTGGGGCAGGGGGAGAAGGAAGGCCTTCTCTTGCACAAATTTCATGCATCGGCCTCTAGTTGTAAATAATGCTGCAATGAACACATGGGTGCATATATTGTTTTGAATTAGTGTTTTGGGTTACTTCAGATAGATTCCCAGAAGTGGGGTCATGGGTCAAAAGGCAGTTCCATTTTTTATTTTTTTGAGGAAACTTAATAATGTTTTCTACAGTGGTTATACCAGTAGTGCAGGAGGATTCCCTTCTCCCCACACCCTTGTGAATTTATTGATGATCGCCATTCCGATAGCTGTGAGGTGAGATCTCATTGTAGTTTTAATTTGCATCTCTCTGATGATTAATGACATTGAGCATCTTTTCATATGTCTGTTGGCCATCCATATGTCCTCTTTGGAGAAGTCTTTGTTCAGGTCCTTTGCTTATTTTTAATTGGATTGTTTGTGTTTCTTGGCGTTGAGTTGCATGTCATTTATAATTTTTTTAACATTAACCCCGTATTAGATGTATCACTGGGGAACATGTTCTTTTATTCAGTAAGTTGTCTTTTCATTTTGTTGATGGTTTCCTTTGCTGTGAAAAAAGTTTTTAGTTTTATGTAGTCCCATTTGTTTATTTTTATTTGTTTGTTTCCCTTCTCCAAGGAGATATATTGGCAAAAACGTTACTACAAGAAATGTCTAAAATTTTACTGCCTACGTTTTCTTCTAAGATTTTTTTTGGTTTCATGCTGTACATGTAAGTCTTCAATCCATTTGACATTTGTTGTTGTGTATGATGTAAAAAGGTAGTCTAGTTTCATTTTTTGCATGTTTCTAATTTTCCTAGTGCTATTTATTGAAGAGACTATAAAATAGTAATTGACCATAAAGGCTTGGGTTTATTTCTGTGCTCCCTATTCTGTTCCATTGCTTTATATGCCTGTTATCATGCTAAGGCCATACTGTTTTGTAGTATAGTTTGATACCAGGTAGTGTGATCCCTACAATTTTGTTCTTCTTTCTCAAGATTTCTCAGCTATTTGAGGTCTTTGTGATTTCATATAAATTTTTGGGATATTTGTTCTATATCTGTGAGATATGGCACTACTATTTGAATAGTAATTGTGTTGAATCTGTAGATTGTTTGGGATAATATAGACGTTTTAATGATGTTAATTTTTCTATCTGTGAATGCGGTATATGCTTCCACTTATTTGTATCTTCTTCAATTTATTTCTTCAGTATCTTATAATTTTCCAAGTTTGAGTCTTTTACCCCTCTGGTTAAATTGATTCCTAGGTACCTTTTTGTGTTGCAATAGCACATGGGATTGTTTTTTTTAATTTCTCTTTCTGATAGTTCACTATTGGTATATACAATTTCTGAATATTAATTTTGCTGTTTTGCTGAATTCATTTATTAAATCTAGTATTTTTTGTGAAATATTTAAGGTTTTCTATATACATATCATGACATCTGAAAATAATGCAGCTTTACCCTTTCCAATTTAGATGCCTTTTATTTCTTCTTGTTGTCTGATTACAGTTGAATAAGACTGGTGAAGTGGACATCTCTGTCTTGTTCTTGATCTTAAAGGGAAACACTTTTAGTTTTTGCCCATTGAGTATGATGCGGGCTGTGGGTTTATCATATATGGTCTTCATTATGTTGAGGTATGCTCCCTCTATCACAGCAGTTCTCAACCTGTGGGTCGAGACCCCTTTGGGGGTCGAATGACCCTTTCACAGGGGTCGCCTAAGACTATTGGAAAAAACCTATTTCCCATGGTCTTAGGAACCAACACACCGCTCCTCGGTGTAGCAAAATGTAGCAATGTAGTTTACTGTTGTCATATTAAGACTGTTACCCATGCTACACCACGATTCAAGACAAAATTTCATTTATTTGTAATTAGAAATAAATATTTCACAATATATAATTGCATATTGTTTTTTGTGATTAATCACTATGCTTTAATTATGTTTAATTTGTAACAATGAAAATACATCCTGCATATCAGATATTTACATTACAGTTCATAACAGTAGCAAAATTATAGTTATGAAGTAGCAACAGAAATAATTTTATGGTTGTGGGTCACCACCACATGAGGAGCTGTCTTAAAGGATCGAGGATTAGGAAGGTTGAGAACCACTGCTCTATCAGGATGACCCTATTAAACATAAGTCAAATCATGTCACTATTCCAAATGTCCCAACAACTCCCATTTCACTACAAGCAAAAGCCAAAGTCTTTCCAAAATCCTGCAAGACCTTAAATAATCTCACCATTGGCTACCTCTCTGACCTCATCACCTACTGATCTCCCCCTTGTTCATTCCATTAGACCTATACTGGCTTCCTTGCTGTTCCTCCAACAAGCTATATGCTCCTGCCTTAGAGCTTGTGCTCTAGCTGTCTGTCTTCTCAGTAAAGTCTATCCCTACTATCCTGCTTTCTTTTTCCCATTGCACTTATCATTTGCTTATGTAGTACCACTTTGCTTTATATATCACCTTTTTTTATATGTTATTATTTTTTATTATCTGTCTTTCCTTAATAAAAGGTAAACTCCATGATGACAGAGTTTTTTTTTTAATCCATTCTGTTCAATGACGTAACCTCAGGGCTTAAAACAGTACTGGCACATAGAAAGAATTTAATAAATATGTATTGAATGAATGATGTGTTATAATGGATATATGTACAAACTGTCATGAAAGCACTGGTTGATGGAAAGATGTTCACCCAAAGTAAAAGTTTCATTAGTGGGTGACATCTGGATTGTGAATTGAAATATCAGTAGGATTTGCCAATCAGACCAAAAGAGAGAAAGAACTTGGGAATTTTTCATATCAGACACTATGCCAGGCCCTAGGAATTCATAGGTAAATGATACAATTCCCAACTTTGATTAGTTTGACAGATAACTGGGGAGTCAGACAGATAAGGAGATGACTGTATTAGAGTTAAGATAGTGTTGGTGCAGGAGAAAGGTAAGCATTAGGCGAGGAATACCTAATCCACATTGTGGGGAAGGGAATTGGAGGTGATCAAAGGTTCTTCAGGGATGAAATCAGAGTTGAGTATTGAAAGGCAAAATAGAATTAACCAAGTGAAGTCAGAAGGAAGGCATTTCAATCAGAGGGAGCAGAATACACAAATACACACAGACAAAGAACTTAGCACACTTAGTATGGCTAAGCAGATTGCAAAGAAGAGGTGGGCAGAGGGGAAGCTAGCCAGGTAGGTAGGGCTACAGAATAGAGGCCATGTTAAGTAATGTGGTAAAGTTGGGAGCTCTGGAAGAGTTTTAAAGTGAGAAGCGACAGGTCCAGATACGTAGTTTAGGAAGATCTCTCTGGATGCTAGGTGCAATAAAGGCAATTAGGTTGCCTGAGATTGGTTTCTTCCAATCACAAGAAAATGTTTAGCAGATACCCACAAATGGTTCAGTTGGGAGGATGGGGGATGGCAAGAATGAGACACAGGCGGAAGATATTTGGGTTCTTGTCGTATAATGGAGAGATTTACAGGTTTCCCACCTTGGCATTTCACTTGGGAAAGTTCCCTGGGAGAACTTACACTTCTGTCCCTTTCTTTGCAGAGCACACCTTGTCCCTTCTTATTCCTTTGGAGAGAATGAGGTATACAATCAAGAGACCTTCCCTGAGGGCACATGGTTAAGGTTCTTCCAAAAAGCCTTCCAGGGCACATTCAAAAAAATCCTGGGATTAAATTTCTGTACCTTCCATGGCAGAGGCCTCACTCAAGAATCCTGGGGCTTCCTGCCTTTCAATCGGCCCATTACCACTGTTGGTGAGATTTCTAGTATCTCTGAATCACCCTGGTCCTTGATTCCCATATCAAGTCCCAGGGGACCTGGAACCTAGCTATGATGAGCAATGGAAAGTTCATTTGGTGTGGTTGAGGGCAGGGCGGGGAGGACAACTGAGCAGATAAGAGTTATGATCATTCACAGTAGAACAGAGTTCGACAGCTATCATGAGAACATCATTATTCCTTCAGCACTCTCCTGAGATTGTCCTCATTCTCTTGAGCATGTGTGAGATTAAGCATTTGGAAATTATGGAAAAGGAGGAGGCTGGGAAAAAAAAAAAGGAAGGGAAGGGGACCCAGACACTGAGTTTCAGTATGTGGTCCCCTTTGAGGGATGGGTCATTTGAGTTGGGAGGGAGCTCTGATGCTTATCTCTTCTTCCCCACAGTTGGGGAGCCCCTGCCAATCCCCAGGATTAAGAGGCCGAACAAGAAGACAGTGGACAAATACCACACACTCTACATCAGTGCCCTGCGCAAGTTGTTTGACCAGCACAAAATTCAATATGGCCTTTCTGAGACCCAGGAGCTGACAATCATATAACAAGCACTGGATTCCTTTATTATTGAACTCTCAAAGAATTGAGGGAATCCAAGTAAGGTCACATAGAAGGAAGAATTTGGGGAGAGTAGAGGATCTCAGGTGTGAGATAGGAGCCAACCAAGCCAGAAAGTACTCAATGAGTCAAGTCTGGGAGAAGGAACTAGAGGAACAGGGGAAGACAGGGAAACAACCCTGACTCAGCCAACTCTCTAATCAGAAGAATGAGAATCAAAGAACACCATGCTCCTTCCTCCTGAACCTTAGTGACACCATCACTATTTGGGTTTAGACTTAGAAGACTTACTGAAAACAGGGATGGTTTGTTTCCTCCTAAACCCGTTCCCTACAATTTGAGACCACCACAAGATAAACTGGGAATTTGAATTGTGATTTCCTGACCCAAGCAGAGAGGATTACCTCAGTTGTGACATAATTCCACATTGACAAAAACTTTTGCATGCAGTTATGCTGTTTCTTTTGTTAAAATAAAATGCTAGATACATAAAGCCAGATATGACTATTTTCTACTTACTTTGTGGTTCACTATTATACTTCCCTCTAATGTGGACAGAAAGCTGGTCTGTGGAAAACCATTTTACTCTTCATCTGCCCTTTATACTGCTCCTGACAGAAAATGCGAGGAAATGGAACCATAACTGCTGCACAGCGCAGGAGATAAGAGCAGCATGGTGGGTACTGACACTGAGGAGCCCATCCCTCCTGATCCCACATAACTATCCTGGGTCACAAAGGAGGGAGCCACAGACTATCCACCACCTGTGAGTCTGCTTTATGTAAAGTACTTACCGTGTACCAAGGACTATGCCATCATTTTCCAAACCTTTATCTCTTAATGCTAACACCAACTTGGCAAGATTGCCATAATCTCCATTTCACAGTAGCTAAAACTCAGAGAGGTTAAGTAACTTGCCCATACCTCTGGATAGAACTGTTATCCAAATATAGGTCTTACTAATTCCAATCCAAAGTTCTTTCTAATGCACCAATCACCACACTTTCTATTCTCATTTCCTGGAGACCTATTAATCAGCTTAATTTTCCTCAATGAGGTTGCATGACATCCCACCTAAATTAGCTCATACGTGTTGGGAAAAAATGACATGGATTCTACTCAGAGTAGTCCCCCTCAGAAAAAAAATAACATTAATGAAAAAAATTATATATCAATAGGATGAATTGAGAGTCCAGAAGCAAACCCATGCATTTATGCTCAATTGTTTTTTGCCAAGGGTTCCAAGACAAGTCAGAGGAGGAAAAGAATACTTGCTTCAATAAATTATGCAGGAGCAATTGTATATTCACAGTAACAAAAGGAAAATTTGATAAATTGGACTTCACCAAAACTAAAAATATTTTATCTGCAAAAGACCCTGTTAAGGAGGGTGAAAAAGCATGCTATAGACTGGGAGAAAGCATCTGCAAACCATATATCCAACAAAGGACTAGTGTCTGGACTATATAAATAACCCTCAGCAATAAAAAAAAACAACTAATCAATCCAATTAGAAAATGAGCAAAAAAAATGAAGAGACATTTCACTGAAGAGGATTTATAAACAGCAAATAAGCACATGAAAAGATGTTCAATATCATTAGCCATTAGGAAAATTGTAGTAAAAGTGCCTGATAATTAGCTTTTTTTATTGTAATGTAAGTGCTTGATATTAAACTTTTTTGATTGCTAAGGCATTTATTTCAGAGACATCCATTTCAAATAAACATATTGGAAGCTACTTAATCAGATAGAGATAGGCCACTCCATCCAAGAAATTTCCCTTTTAGAAAGCCCAGGGTGACCTAGGTAACAGTTTTTGAGTGACCCTGCTTCTCCCTCCCGTGCTTTAATTCTCACTCAAATTTTATTTGTTCATGTATCAGTTTACATTGGAGCTGTAACAAATTACCACAAAGTTAGTTACTTAAAACAACACTCTTACAATTCTGGAAGTGAAAAACCTAAAAAAGGGTCTCACTGGTCTGAAATCAAGGTGTTGGCAAGATTGCATTCCTTCTGGAAACTCTAAGAGAGAATCCATTTTTTGCCTTTTCCTGCTTTTAAAAACTGTTCACATTCCTTACTTTGTTACTTGTGTTGGTGTTCTTAGATTCCCCAAGACAGAAATCAAGAGGAAACCCCAGAGAATTTCCAGACAGATTTTATTAAGCTTATGCTTGAGCACAAGGAGGGCAGCACAGAGGAAAAGAAGGTCCTCTGAACTGGCATGGGGGTGGGGGGCACCTCTCCTAGGTTGTTTTTACAAGCTGGGGACAAAGTGGGCTTGCTCAAAAAGGCAGGCTTGTGTAGGATTCAGGAGTGAAATTTTCCTTATCAGGGTGGGGTTACTTTCTCCTTCTGTAAAGTTGCTTGGCATCTATATCCACATCTCCACACCTGCACTGTGGGACAAAATGGTGGTGTTGCTAATGTAATACTAAGCATCTGTAAAAAATTAGAATCTTTTATCCCTGGAAACAGCATGGAGGGACCTGGAAAGTATTATTTAAGTGAAATAAGCCAGTCTGAGAAAGATAAGTATCACATGATCTTACTTATATGTGGAATTTAATGAACAAAATAAACTGATGAACAAAAAAAGGTCAGAAATATTGAAGTATGCAATAGACTGATGTATTCCAGAGGGAAAAGGGGCAGGAGAAAATTAACCAATGAACTTATATGCATATATATATAGCCCATGGACAGACAATAGTGTGGGGAAGACCCGGGGATGGGCAGGAGTGGGGTGAAGGGGGTCAACTGGGGAAAAAAAGGACATCTGTAATACTTTCTGTAATAAAGATAAATTAAAAAAACAAAATAAAACAATAGTCCTCTCCGGTTTGGCTCAGTGGATAGAGTGTCGTCAACCTGCAGACTGAAGGGTCCTGGGTTCCATTCCTGTCAAGGGCACATGCCCAGGTTACAGGCTCAATCTCCAGTAGGAGTCGTACAGGAGGTGGCCAATCAATGATTCTCTCTCATCATTGATGTTTCTATCTCTCCTTCTCCTTTCCTCTCTTAAATCAATAAAAAATATTTTTTAAATTAAAACAACAGCAACCAAACAAAGAAACAAAACAAAGAGAAAAAAGATGGCTCATTATCACCATCCCAGGAAGGTCAGATAGTGACCAATCCTTGATCAACTATGCATGTGGAAGAGTGGTTTTAACATTTTCTGGCTACCTGGTCTTAACTTTGCTTTCTATACATTCAGCATTTTTCCATTCTCAGATCCAGGTCCCTTCTGTGTCAGATTAATGACTCTCTTCTAACAAAGGCATCTTTCTGACCTCTGATTTTATTGTCACATTTTCTCTGCCTCTTACCTTCTTGGCTCCCTCTTATAAGGACGCTTGTGATTTCGTTGGGCCCACATAAATTGTTCAGGATAATCTCCCCATCTTTCAATCATATCTGCAAAGTCCCTTTAGCCATATAGTGTGAAAATTTAAAATTCCAGGAATTAAGATGTGGGCATTTGGTTGGGGGAACCATAATTCAGCTTATAATATGATTCTTGTTTTGGTGTCATGTCTAAGAACACTTCTCCAAGTCCTAGGTCCCCACGATTTTCTCCCATGTGTTTTTCTAAAATTTTTTAGTTTTATGTTTTACATTTAAGCTCATGGTTCATTTTGAATTAACTTTTACCCTGTTTCCCCGAAAGTAAGACATTCTCCCAAAATAAGACCTACTTCCAGTTTTTGCCTCTCGCTGTAATATAAGACATCCCCCTGAAAGTAGGACCTCCCGGATAATAAGGCCTCCCCCGAACATAAGAGCTCCCCGGTATATAAGGCCCCCGAAGCTACTGTAAGGCATCTGACTTCTGATTTAAAGAGACTGTGCACTGCCTGAACAGCTCCGGCTGCACTGCAGCCAATCAGTGAGCTGGTTTGTGATGACAACTACTACTGTATCATATACAGGTAATAAATTTCCTTTCCTTTTTTTTTTTTTTGTTCAACAATAAATGTGTACCCTATTCTTCTTCATGGAAAAATAAGACATCCCCTGAAAATAAGACCTAGCGCATCTTTGGGAGCAAAAATTAATATGACATTGTCTTATTTGGGGGGAAACAGGGTATGTAAATGATAAGGAAATAATAAATTTTTGATTATGTACAAAGTGTAATCCAGAGCAAATGGAATCATTGTAACTCCCTCAGAGAATACCTCAAAGATGGTTCATTTCCTTCAAGTGCTTCATTGACAGTACCTGATACAAAACAGAGACAACACACATGCCAAAAAGGAAACTATAGAATAATATTATTTATAAACAAAGATGTAAATCTCTTGAAAAAAATATGAATAAATTCAAAACAAGATTCTCTTAACAAAAGGTTCACTATCAAGGATTTATACCAAGAATTCAAATATGATTAAATATTAGAAAATCTATTCCTATGACATAACAATGGGTCAGCAAATAAAAACTGTGCAATTACCTTAATACATACTAAAACACATAAAATAAATGCCCATTCTTGAACAAAAACTCTAAAATCTACAAATATAAGATACTTCTATAATATCATAAATGGTATCCATCTCAAATCAATAGCCAACATCATATAATAATGAGATACTATAGACATTTCTATTAAAATCAGAAACAGACCAAAAAATGTCCCTTACCAATACAGTTATTCATCACTCTTTTTAAATTTCTGGCCAAAGTAACAAGTTGTTAAAAACAAAATTCAAATGAGTACATTTAAAGATCTACTTAAGCAATTTATTAAGCAATTTTTGAATCAGATAGCATCCCACCTAGCAACTAGAAGAATGTTTAAGGGGTTGTACAAAATGGAAGGTTTTTATACGAAGAAGGGTGGGGCAAGGGAGCTATTAACAGAAGAAAAAGGGTTATTTTCTAACCAGAACATTTTCTTTTAGGGAAGTGGGAGACAAACAGGCAAGGTTGTTTTTTACATGCAGATTGCCTCTTCTTTTTATGGGGAGGGATTGGAGAATACGAGTCTTGATAAATTCCTTCATTGGACTTGACCAGAAAATTCTAGACTGGTTGATTTAAGGTTTTGTTTCTGGGAGAAGCTGAAAGAGCAATTAGGTCAGGTATTAAATCCACATTTGGTGTCATAGGCGTTAGCATAAGTGACACCATTTTGGGCCTTTTTTTTCTTTTTCATAAAATGAGAGGACTACATATAGGAAGGAAGGCACCAAAATTACGTTTAGAAGTTATTCCTCTATTATTAAAACTAAAGTCCTTGCAGTAATACCCAAATCCTTATTTACACTGATAATACATTAATTGATAATAAGCTGAAGTGTGGGAGAAGAATAAGAACAGGGTAGGAGAAATAAACAGGAATCAAATTACACAAGGTGTTGGAGGTCATAGTAAGTACTTTGGATGCTATTCTGGGTTATATGGAAAAACCACTGAAAAGTTTTATATAGGGAAGTAACAATATCTGATCCCTTAAAAAAAAAAAACACTCTTCAATTAGTTTGGTCACCTTTCTTTAAATTTTTTTTTAACTCTTCCCAATATATGAAAAAAAAATCAGTAAAAAAGAAAAGCTATAACTTAAAATTAAAATATTGTATTTTGACTCTACTAATGCATAATGAGCCAAGCAACAATTTGGACCAAAAAGAAAAAAACAAAGAAAAAAACACACCATCTGGCTTAAAGAACACACAAAAACAACCAGCATGAGCTTTTGGAAGAGGGGATATCTGCAGGTCCCATCACAGAAACATTGAAGAAGTTCCTGGCAAAGTTAACTGAATTCATTGAAGAGGAAGGCAACTATGTCCGAATAGATGTCTAATATCAATGAAACAGGACTTTGTGTAACCTAATGTTATCACAAATCTATAATCCCAAGAAATACAAATCAAGGCCTGGGTACAAAGCAGAAGCATTTGAATTGGTAGATTTTCAAAGGAACTCAGCTATAAAGCTTTTATTGAAATGACAGAGCAAGAGGTCACTGTTAAGAGTTGCCATAAAAATGAGCCTGCTCCATATATTAACCATGTGTCAAAACACGTCATCAATAAAAACTTTCCAGAAAGATGACCCTATTCTAAAATGCATTTGGAAAGTCTTGAGAGTAATAAAGAATACCTATGTTTATTCAAGAAATATTTAGCAGAAAATGTGACACCTTAATTCCAAACTTCAATAACTTGTATCCTTTCTTTTAAAAATTGAAACATAATTCACAGACCATAATTCACCTTTTTTAAAGTATACAGTTCAGTGTGGGTTTTCTTTTTTTCACATAATCACAATGAACATCTTAGACAAACCAGTCCATGAGGGGAAAAAACTCTAAAAGAAGTATTTATGATACATCATTTCTATTTAGTGTTTTGCTTTGCATAGTTAATAAAGGTGTTTTTTTTAAAAAAAAAAACAACCACACACATATATATTTGTACAGTGGAACCTCGAGATACGAGTTTAATTTCTTCTATAACCTTGCTCGTATATCAAGTTGCTCATATCTCAAAGCAAATTTCCCCATTGAAATCAATTGAAATGCCGTTAATCCGATCCAGCCCCCAAAATGCCACCCCAGTTGGTCTTGTTACGTGTTTTTGAATAAGAAAAATGTATTTATAAATGACAAATATTGTATAAAAACATAATAAAAGAGAATGTAAAGGAATAAACTGGTTTTATAAAGTGTATTTACCTACTCGCTACACTCTTAATGCTACACTTTATCCCTAAACTGAATGTAACTTAACTAATCTTCACTGAACTTAATTGCTACTAGTCTTTGCATTTTTGGCCGATTTCAAAAAAAAACGTGTCCAACGAGGTTTGCCTCTTCTTACCTTTCAGAATGTTTCTGAAATGGGTGAGGCAAGTTTCATTGAACAGCTCCGATGCACGACCAGTAGCAACTTTTTCAGGGTGTTTCTTTTCCACGAAGTGTGACACCCTCTCCCACATTCCTAAGATCTCCTTTATCTCACTTGTAGGGATCTCCTCCACCTCTGGCTCCTCCTCGAAACCAATTTCTTGGAGAACCTCCGCATGTCGCTGAGACTGCAACTCTTGTAACTCCTCCCTGGTGAGTTCCCGAGAGTGCTCCATGACGAGCTCATTCATGTCTCTCTCATCCACCTCCAGGCCCATGGATTTTCCCAGAAACACTATCTCCTCCTCCACTGGCACCTCGGGTTCGAATCCTTCGAAGGTCCTTTCGGCTATGGCCTCAGGCCACAGCTTCTTCCATCAGAGGTCAAAGTTCTCGTTGTAACACCCAGCCAGGCCTGATCAATAATTCTGAGGCATGTAATAATCTGAATAATAAAGATTTAATAAATAAATAAATAAATAAATAAATAAATAAATAAATAATTCTGAGGCATATCACGATGTTAAAGTGGTTCTTCCAGAACTCTTGAAGGGTGAGGTTTGTGTTCTCTGTCACCTCAAAGCAGCGTGGGAAAAGGTGCTTGATGTACAGCTTTTTAAAATTAGAAATCACCTCCTTATTCATGGACTGCAGGATAGGAGTGGTGTTGGGAGATAGGTAGATAACCTTTATTTTATTTTTTAAATTTCTTTATTTTTTTATGCTTTAAAATCTTTTTTGTTCAGATTATTACATTTGTTTCTCTTTTTTCCCCTCCATAGCACCCCTCCACCCAGCTCCCACCCTTCCCTCTGCCCTTACCTCCCTCCCATTAATCTCATCCATAGGTGTATGATTTTTGTCCAATCTCTCCCTGTACACCCCTCACCCCTTTCCCCCTGAGAATTATCAGTCCACTTCCTTTCTCTGCTCTGATTCCATTATATTCACCAGATTATTCTGTTGAACAAATTTTTAATTCACTTAATTTTTAGATTCACTTGTTGATAGATATGTATTTGTTGCTCATAATTTTTTGTCTTTTACCTTTTCCTTCTTTATCTTCTAAAAGAGTACCTTTCAGCATTTCATATAATACTGGTTTGGAGTTGATGAAGTCCTTTAGCTTTTTTTTCCCTGTGAAGCTTTTTATCTGCCCTTCAATTCTGAATTATAGCTTTGCTGGATAGATTATTCTTGGTTGTAGGTTCTTGCTATTCATCATGTTGAATATTTCTTGCCACTCCCACCTGGCCTGCATCAGTTCTGTTGAGAAATCAGCTGACAGTCGTATGGGTGCTCCCTTGTAGGTAATTAACTGTTTTTCTCTTGCTGCTTTTAATATTCTCTCTTTGTCTTTTGCTCTTGGTATTTTAATTATGATGTGTTTAGTGTGATCCTCTTTGGATTCCTTTTATATGAGGTTCTGTGTGCTTCCTGGACTTGTAAGTCTATTTCTTTTACCAGATGTGGGAAGTTTTCAGTCATTATTTCTTTAAATAGGTTTTCAGTATCTTGCTCTCTTCTTCTGGCACCCCCACAATTCTGATGTTGGTAAGCTTGAAGCTGTCCCAGAATCTCCTTACATTATGTTCACATTTTTGGATTCTTTTCTCTTCTTGCTTTTCCAGTTGAATGTTTTCTGCTTCTTTATATTTCAAATTTTTGACTTGATTCTTGCCTTCCTCTAATCTGTTAGGTCTCTGTATAATATTTTTTATTTTAGTCAGTGTATGTTTAATTTCTAGTTGGTCCTTTTCCATCTCTAGTTGGCTTTTTTGCATCTCTAGTTGGTCCTTTTTCATCTCCTCTTGGCTCTCGCTAACTTCATCCAATTTTTCTAGCATATTCTTGAAAAACCTTATAAGTGTGTTTTTGAACTCTATATCCAGTCGTCTTTTTTCCCTCCATTTCTTTTGTTTGTGATCCCTTCCCTTATCTCGGCATTTTCACTATGCCGGGGAAACTTCTGTGATGAATTCAGCCTTATGATACCAGACTTGTAAAACCGAAGAGCCTCTGTTGAGCTTGGGATGGGTGGAGTCTCAGGGCTTAAGGGACCGCCTTGCCTTCCACTTGGCCCCGCCCTCTACGGCCCCTGAGTCTCACATGACTGGGTAATCGCTGGAGCAGTCCTTGTGCGGATGCGCCCGCAATGCCTCTAGACCGCTGCCTTTCCAGCTCCCCTGGGCACCAGGACCACACAAGTCTAGGTCTCCAGGGATTCGCCTGAAACAGGGGCTTAGTGGAGTCAGAAGTGGCACAGTTGGGAGGGTCTGTCTCCCGACCAGTCTCGAAAGCCAGCGGCACAATCAGCAATCTGTCCTCTGCGCAGTGCAGTGCGCGCCACCAAACTTCTGATCTTTTGCGATTCCCCTAATTTTCCGTGCCCCTCTCCCTTTTCACAGTCCAAACTCCCCCCCGTATGAGTTTCGTCTGGATCTGGGGTTTAGTGTCGTAAGATAAGGAGTTCAATGCCATTGGGAGTCTCCGTTTTCCTCCCGCCAGAGAAAGCCAACCAGGTACTTGGGCACCCGTTCTCTCATCGCGCACGTCTTTGTACCTCAGCTTTTTGCAGCTCCTCTGCGTTTCTGTGAACCCCTCTCTTTCTTTCTAGCTGTAGAACTTATACTCAGGCAGTTTTCCTGTGGTTCTGGATAATGTCCATTCTGTCTTTTAGTTGTAGTTTTGAAATTGTTGTGCGAGGCAGCAGTGTAGGTGTTTACCTTTGCTGCCATCTTGGATTCTCCCTAGACAAGCTTTATAAACTTTTACTCTTCGAGGAGTTCATCTTCGAGGTTTGGTGGGTGAGCAGGATCATTGTCGAGGACAAGGAGGGCTTGCATGGTTAGGTTTTTTTCCTGTAGATATTTCTTAACAGAAGGGCCGAAAACCAGGTTTACCCACTCCACAAAGAACTGCCTGGTGACCCATGCCTTAGGGTTTGCCCTCCACATAACTTGCAGTTTATCTTTTAAAATCTGATGTGACTTAAAGACTCTGGGGTTTTCTGAATGGATACAAGCAGAGGCTTGATCTTGCAGTCACCACTCACATTGGTGCACAGTGCAAGAGGTAGCCTATCCTTCATGGGTTTGTGGCCTGGCATTGCCTTCCCCTCTGCCGTTATATAAGTCTATTTGGCATCTTCTTCCAGAAAAGTCCTGTCTTGTCACAGTTGAAGACTTGCTGGGGGATATATCCTTTGGCTTCTATCAGTTTGGAAAAAGTTTTGAGGTGATCCTCAGCTGCCTTCACATCCAACTTGCTGCCTCACCATGCCTGACAATGGAGTGAATGCCGGACCTTTTCCTGAAGTTATCAAACCAGATTCTACTGGCTTTAAATGGGTCTTTCGATGCTTCATCCATGGAAGTGTGCGGGGTCTGCTCCAGCAAATCACCGTAAATAGCTCGCGCCTTCTCGTATATGATGCCCTGTGTTAATGTATCTCCCTTAAGCTGCTTTTCCGTCACCCACACCATCAGTAGATTCTCCATCTTTTCATGGAGAGAGCTACGGAGCTTAGAAATTATTGTAACGCCCTTAGCTGGTGTTATACCCTTTATCGACTCCTTCTGTTTAAGGACAGTGCATATCATTGAAGTACTACATCCGTACTGACTTGGCAAGTCAGCCACTCGCACACCTTGCTCATATTTTTCTATGATTTCACACTTTAATTCAATAGACATCATCCTCTTCTGAGCACTGACCTTTCCACTTGCTTTCTTCGGACCCATGGTTATAAAAAAAAATGTGATAAAGTATGTAAATTCACAAAAGATGCTTTGACAACGAGGTAAACAAGCACACTGACTGAGGCGTGGGAAACTATGAGCCACTCGAGCCGCGGTAAACTGGTGGGTCTTGTGCAGGCCGATCTGCACTATTACTTGTATCTCAAATGTTGCTCATATTTCAAAGCAAAAAATTGCTCGCTCGACGGCTCGTATCTCAAAAATCTCGTATGTTAGGGCACTCGTATCTTGAGGTACCGCTGTATTTTTTTTTCATTATCAATTTTGGTATTTTTACAGTGTGAGATGAGTTTTTATGAACAAATTCCAATGAACAGGCATCCCTCGTTTTATTGTGTTTTGCATTATTGGGCTTCACAGATAGTGCAACTACAAAACCAGGTCAAAATGGTCCTATCCTGTTTGATGAGGTTCTGAGTTGTCCAGAGACAACAGACAAAAACCACAAGTCACAGCTGCAGCATGTGCAAAGGAGAGAACATTGGCCTCCAGCTGTACCCAGAACCAAAGTCTCTTGCCTCCCACCCCCATATCCCACCCCCACACTGAGAACCAAGGGACCTGGACATAACTGGATTTTGAACACCTGAAACCTTTCAGAAGCCAACAGGGTCTATTGTACAGGAAGATTCAGTGTTGGTGCCCCTTTACTCAGTGGTCGGCAAACTGTGGCTCTGTTGACTAATGAGTTTGCTGACCACTGCTCTAAATGGCCAATTTCCACGGTCTTCCAATTAAAAATTGCCCCACCAGCATTTCCACAGACCTGTTCCCCCAATCCTTGGCCTGATCCATTGAACAAGATGGATTTGAGGCATCATTAAGTCTCCTATCTTCTCCATTGGCACCTTCTTGATCAATAAATCTTTCCGTATTCTAAACTCTGATGTTTTGATTTTTGGCCTTTCAAGCATGGGCACATGGACTTTTGTTTGGTAACAATGTTACATGTTTTACAAGTCAAAAGCAAGACCGAACCTCCACTAGCAAAAAGATTACAACTTGATTTATTGTGATACTCCTTTTATCACAGTGGTCTAGAACTCAACCTAAAATTTGCAAAGTATGCCTGTATTATATTGTAACAATAGAATATGATTTTACCTTATGAGAACTTAATTACTGAACTTGGTCCAGGAACCCAGAGTCTACAAGTTACCTGCAAACAATGATTGTTTAAAAACTCGGAGCAGCAGTGGAACACAGGGAACTACAATACCGTCCCAACTGGGAAACAGGCTTGCCAAACAGAACAATAGAGGAAGTGAATGACCTCCACTACTGCCAATTCTATTCTTTAATTTTTAATTATTTTTCATTTTTATTTTTTTATTTTTCATCTTTTAATTAAAAAACTAATTTTTTTCTTTTTTCCTCAATTGATTTTTACCTTTTTAATTATTACATTTTTATTTTCAACCAGTATTATTACTATTACTATTTTAACTTTTTGAAAAAAAGAAGTGACATTTTATTTTCTCTTTATTTTACTTTGGGATTAGAGTTCTACATTCTATTTTCATCTTCCCTTTAGCATCATTTTACTCTATCTCAACTCTACCTTTATGCCAACACTCTCTTCCTAACTTTTCCCATTTTGTTGACTTGTTTCTCTTACCCTTCTCCAACTTAAAATTTTCCCTATTCTTTCTTTTTACCCGGTTAAAATTTCACCCCACTTATATATCTAATTTCAAATCCCCAACTCCAAGTCCATACACACCTCTCTATTCTCTGTCCTCACTATCTAAAACAATTGTTTTTCTCTATGTACTTTCATTTCTGTTTGCCTGAACGTTGATTATATTGATTTTTATACTTTTTTTGTGATATTGTTTTTGCTTATTCTTAACTTGTTTTATTTTTGATTTTTGTTTATTTGTTTTGTATTTTATCTCTGTTTTCCCTCACCTCCTTTGATATTAGTTGTTATTTGTAGTTGGTATTAATCTCCAGATACTTATTGTTGACATTTGTTAGCATTAGTAGCTGTTCTTTTGGAGTTTTCTCCTCATATATATAATTTGTTCCCCTTTTCTTTCTTATTCTCTTTCTGTTCTCTCTCACTTTTTTTTCTTTTCTTTTCCTTCTCCTTTTTTCCCCTCTTTTTTCTCCCTTCTCCAAATTTCATTTTGGCACTTATTTCTTTTCTTTTTTCCTCCTTTATCTCTTCTTCTTTCTATAATTACCCTAATTTTTCACTCACTGGTGGTCACCTTATTTGTGGTTATTAACATCATGAATACATTTCTGTTCAGTGCATCGTGCATTGTATATGGTTGTATTGTATTTTGTGCCTTTAAATCAACACAGGAGAAAGAACTACATAACCAGACACCTAGAGAAGAAAGACCATGGGCAGACAAAGAAACAGCCTGCATATGAAAGAAAAGCAGGCATCACCAGAAAAGGAAGCAAACAAAATAGAAGCAAACATCCTGCCAGAGAAAGAGTTCAGAGAAATGGTCATAAGGTGACTGAAAAGAATGGAAGACAAATTTGACAATATGAGTAAAAACCAAGAGGAAATTATAAAGAATCAAGAAGAAATAAAAAATAGGGAGAATCCAAGATGGAGGCATAGGTAAACGCCTACACTGCTGCCTCGCACAACAATTTCAAAACTACAACTAAAAGACAGAACGGACATCATCCAAAACCACAGGAAAGTTGGCTGAGTGGAAATTCTACAACTAGAAGGAAAGAGAGGGGCTCACAGAGACCCAGAGGAGCTGTGAAAAGCTGAGGTACGGAGACACACATGCTGAGAGAGCGGGTGCCTGAGTACCTGGCTGGCTTTCTCTGGCGGGAGGGAAACGGAGACTCCCAACAGCATTGAACCCCTTATCCTACGACACTAAACCCCAGATCCAGCCAAAACTCATACGGGGGGAGTTTGAACTGTGAAAAGGGAGAAGTGCATTGAAATTTAGGGGAGTCGCAAAAGATAGGAGGTTTGGTCGCGTACACGCACGGCTCTGCGCGGAGGACATATTGCTGATTGTGCCGCTGGCTTTCGCGACTGGGCGGGAGACAGACCCTCCCAACTGTGCCACTTCTGAGGCACTGGGCCCCTATTTCGGGTGAAACACTGGAGACCTAGACTTGTGTGGTCCTGGGGCGCAGGGGAGCTGGAAAGGCAGCGGTCTAGAGGCACTGCGGGCGCACGCACAAGGACATCTCCAGTGATTACCCAGTCACATGAGACTCGGGGGCCGTGGAGGGCGGGGCCGAGTGGAAGGCAAGGCGGTCCCTTAAGCCCTGAGACTCCACCCATCCCAAGCTCAACAGAGGCTTCTGTGGTTTTGCAAGTAAAATAGTTTCCCCGACATAGTGAAAATGCCGAGATAAGGGAAGGGATCACAAACAAAAGCAATGGAGGAAAAAAAAACGACTGGATATAGAGTTCAAAATCACCCTTATAAGGTTTTGCAAGAATATGCTAGAAAAGATGGATAAGTGTATCAAGTCCCAAGAAGAGATGCAAAAGAACCAACTAGAGATGCTAGAGATGATACATAAATTTTGTGAGTCCCAAGAGGAGATGAAAAAGGACCAACTAGAGACACTGACTGAAATAAAAAATATTATACAGAGTCCTAACAGCAGACTAGAGAAAGGCAAGAATCAAGTAAAAAATTTGAAATATAAAGAAACAGAAAACACTCGAAAGGAAAAGCGAGAAGAGAAAAGAATCCAAAAATGTGAATATAATGTAAGGAGACTCTGGGACAGCTTCAAGCATACCAACATCAGAATTGTGGGGGTGCCAGAGGAAGAGAGAGAGCAAGATACTGAAAACCTATTTAAAGAAATAATGACTGAAAACTTCCCACATTTGGTAAAAGAAATAGACTTACAAGTCCAGGAAGCACACAGAACCCCATATAAAAGGAATCCAAAGAGGAATACACCAAGACACATCATCATTAAAATACCAAGAGCAAAAGACAAAGAGAGAATATTAAAAGCAGCAAGAGAAAAACAGTTTATTACCTACAAGGGAGCACCCATACGACTGTCAGCTGATTTCTCAACAGAAACGATGCAGGCCAGATGGGAGTGGCAAGAAATATTCAACGTGATGAATAGCAAGAACTTACAACCAAGAATAATCTATCCAGCAAAGCTAACATTCAGAATTGAAAGGCAGATAACGAGCTTCACAGATAAGAAAAAGCTAAAGAAGTTCATCAACTCCAAACTTGTATTATATGAAATGCTGAAGGGTACTCTTTTAGAAGAGGTAGAAGAAAGAGGTAAAAGCCAAAAAATTATGAACAAATACATATCTATCAACAAGTGAATCTAAAAATTAAGTGAATTAAAAATTTGATCAACAGAATAAACTGGTGAATAAAATAGAATCAGGAGCACAGAAAGGGAGTGGACTGATAATTCTCAGGGGGAAAGGGGTAAGGGGTGTACAGGGAGAGACTGGACAAAATCATACACCTATGGATGAGATCAATAGGAGGGAGCTAAGTGCAGAGGGAGGGATGGGAGCTGGGTGGAGGGGTGCTATGGAGGGGAAAAAAGAGAAACAAATGTAATAATCTGAATAATAAAGATTTAATTAAAAGAAAGTAAAAAAAAAGAAATGAAAAATGACATCGCTGCTGTAAAGAACTCACTAGGAAGCATCAAAAGTAGACTAGAAGAAACAGAGGACCATATCAGTGAGCTAGAAACAAGGTAGAAAAAAATACCCAAGTACAGCAGCTTCTAGAAAAAAATATATAAAACGCAAGAGAGCCTAAGGGAACATTGGGATAACACAAAACAAAACAACATCCACATAATAGGGATGCCAGAGAGAGTGGAAACTGAGCAAGGAATAGAAAACCTGTTTGAAGAAATAATGACAGAAAACTTCCTTGATCTGGGAAAAAAAAAACCCACACAAATCCAAGAAGCTCACAGATTTCCAAGCAAAATGAATCCCAAAAGACTGACACTAAGATACATTATAATTAAATTGGCAAGCACCAACAACAAAGTAAGAATCTTAAAAGCAGCCAGAGAGAGACAGAATGTTACCTACAAAGGAACCCCCATTGGACTAGCAACTGATTTCTCAACAGAAACTCATCGGGCCAGAAGTGAATGGAATGAAATATACAAAGTCATTCAAAGGAAGGATCTGAATCCAAGAATACTGTACCCAGAAAGGCTTTCAATCAAAATTGAAGGTGAAATCAGGAGCTTCACATACAAAAAAGGACTAAGGGAACTTATTACCACCAAACCAGCAATGCAAGAAATGTTAAAGGGTCTACTGTAAAAAAAAAGAAAGCGAAGTGAAGAAGGAATGCAGAGGTAAAGAATACAAATGGCGACAGATAAGTACCTATCAATAATAACTTTAAATGTAAACGGATTAAATGTACCAATCAAAGGACATAGGATAACGGATTGGGTAAGAAAACATGACCCATATATCTGCTGTCTACAAGAAACCCACCTCAGAAAAAGAGATGTACACAGACCAAGGGCGAAGGGATGGAACACAGTTTTTCAGGCAAATGGAAATGAAAAAAAAAGCTGGGGTAACAATATTTATATCTGACAAATTAGATCTCAAAGTGAAGGATATAACAAGAGATAAGGAAGGCCACATCATAATACTGAAGGGAACAATACAACAAGAAGAAATAACTCTAGTAAACATATACACACCCAATATAGGAGCACGCAAACACATAAAAAAAAAAAAAAACTCCTGGTGGATATCAAGGGAGAGATTAATAGCAATACAATCATAGTAGGAGACTTTACTACCCCAATGTCACCATTGGACAAATCCTCTAAACAAATATCAAAAAAGAAACATCAATCCTAAATGACTCACTAGACCAGATGGAATTAATTGACATCTTCAGAACATTGTACCCCAAAGCCACAGAATATACATTCTTCTCAAGGGCACATGGGTCATTTTCAAAGATAGACCATATGTTGGGTCATAGGAAAAGTCTCTTCAAATTCAAGAAGATAGAAATCGTATCAAAGCATTTTCTCAGATCACAGTGGCAAAAACTGGGAATCAACAATAATAAAACAATACAAAGAAATCAAATACATGCAAACTAAACATCATGCTATTAAACAGCAATGGGGTATCCAGAGAGATCAAGAAAGAAATCAAAAAAATCATGGCAACAAATGACAATGATAACACAACAATACAAAATTTATGGGAAACTTGAAAGCAGTCTTGAGAGGGAAGTTCATAGATCTACAAGCTTACTTCAAAACAACAACAACAACAATAACAACAACAATGGTAATAAATTACCAAACTCTACAAATCAAAGAGGTAGAAAGAGAGCAAAAAGAAAAGCCCAGTGTAAGCAGAAGGAAGGAAATAGAAAGATCAGAGTAGAGACATACAATATAGAGACCAAAGAAACATTTCAAAAGATCAACATAAACCAAGAGCTGGTTCTTTGAAAGCATAAACAAGATTGATGAACCTCTATCCAGGCTCACCCAGAAGCAAAGAAAGAAGACCCAAATAAACAAAATCAGAAATGAAAGAGGAGAAATAACAACAGACCCCTCCATAATACAAAGGATTGTTAAAAAAAATACTATGCACAACTCTATTCCAACAAATTCAACAACCTGCAGGAAATGGACATATTCCTCGAAAAATATAACCTTTTAAAACTCAATCAGGAAGAATCTAAACCTCTTAATAGGCCAATAACTATGTAAGAAATTGAAGACTCATCAAAAAGCTTCCAGCAAACAAAAGCCTGGAACTAGATGGCTACACAGGAGAGTTTTACCAAACATTCAAGGAAGAATGAAAACCTATCCTCATCAGACTATTCCAAAAAATTCAAGGAAAAGGAACACCTCCAAACTCCTTCTGTGAAGTCAGCATCACCCTAATATCAAAACCAGATAAAGACAACACAATGAAAGAGAATTACAGGCCCATATCCCTCATGAACATAGATGCCAAAATCCTCAACAAAATTCTAGCAAATCAGATCCAGCAGTACACCAGAAAGATCTTACACCATGACCACGTAGGATTTATCCCAGGAATGCAAGGATGGTACAATATCCACAAATCCATAAACGTGATACATCACATAAAAAAATTGAGAGATAAAAATCACATAGTCATATCAATTGATGCAGAAAAAGAATTTGACAAAATCCAACACCCTTCTTGATAAAAACTCTCAGCAAGGTGGGAATAGAAGAATCATTTCAACACCATAAAAGCCAAATGGGCAAAAACTAAAACCATTTCCCCTAAGAACAGGAACAAGACAGGGATGCCCAGTCTCACCACTCCTGTTCGACATAGTACAGAAAGTATTAACCATTGCAATTAGATAAGAAGAAGAAATAAAAGGCATCCAAATTGGAAAAGAAGAAGTAAAGCTGTCGTTATTTGCAGATGACATGATACTGTACAGAAAAAACCTGAAAGACTCCATCCAAAAACTAATAGACTTAATACATGAATTTGGCAGTGTAGCAGGATACAAAATTAATGCCAAGAAATCTATGGCATTTCTATACACTAATAGTGAAATTACAGAAAGAGAGACTAAAAAAGCAATCCCATTTACCATCGCACCAAAAAAATTAAGATATCTAGGAATAAACTTAACTAAGGAAGTAAAAGACTATACACAGAAAACTACAGGTCACTGAAAAAAAGAGATAGAGGAAGATGTAAACAGATGAAAGAGCATACCGTGCTCATTGATTGGGAGAATAAACATCATTAAAATGTCCATACTACCCAAAGCAATCTATAGATTCAATGCACTACCCATTAAAAAACCAACGACATATTTCACAGACCTAGAAAGTACTCTTCATAGATTCGTCTGGAACAAAAATTACCCCGAGTAGGCACAACAATCCTGAGAAAGACGAATAAAGTAGGTGGGATCTCAATACCAGATTTCAAGCTGTATTACAAAGCCACTCTTCTCAAAACAACCTGGTATTGGCACAAGAACAGACACATAGACCAATGGAATAGAATAGAGAATCCAGATATACACCCAAACCACTATGCTCAATTAATATTGGACAAAGGAGGCATGAACATACAATGGAGTCAAGACAGTCTCTTCAATAAATGGTGTTCGGGAAATTGAACATATACATGCAAAAAAAATGAAACTAGACCACCAACTTACACCATACACAAACGTAAGACGGGAAACCATAAAAATACTAGAGGAATCCACAGGAAGCACAATCTCAGACATATGCCGAAAGAACTTCTTCATTGATACTGCTCTAAGGGCAATGGAAAATAAAGAGAAAATAAACAAATGGGACTACATGAAAATAAAAAGCTTTTTCACAGTAAAAGAGTTCATCAACAAAACAACAAGAAAGCCCACTGTATGGGAGGATATATTTGCAAATGTTATCATTGATAAAGGTTTAATCTCCAACATCTACAGCCAACTTATACAACTTAATAAAAAGAAGATAAAGGATCCAAAAAAAAAAAAAAAAGAGCAATGGACCTAAATAGATTCTTTTTAAAGATGACAGAAGGAAGGCCAAGAGACACATGAAAACATGCTCAAAGTCACTAAGTACCCGAGAGATGCCAATCAAAACGACAATGTGATACCTTCTCACACCTGTCAGAATGGCAATCATCAACAAATCAACAAACACGTGTTGCCGAGGATGGGGAGAAAAAGGTACCCTCATGCACTGCTGCTGGAAATGCAGACTGGTGCAGCCACTGTGGAGAACAGTATGGAGTTACCTCAAGAAACTAAAAATGGAACTCCAATTTGACCCATCAATCCCACTCCTAGGAATGTATCTTAAGAAACTAGACACACCAATCAGAAAGGATTTATGCACCCCTATGTTCATAGCAACACAATTTACAATAGCTACAATTTGGAAACAGCCTAGGTGCCCTTCAGGAGATGAGTGGATCAGAAAACCATGGTACATCTATACAATGGAATACTATGCTGTCATAAAAAAGAAGGAATTCTTACCATTTGCAGCAACCTGGATGGAACTGGAGAGCATTATGCTAAGTGAAATAAGCCAGTCAATGAAAGGAAAACACCACAATATCTCAGTCATTTATGGATAATAAATAACATTATAAACTGATGAACAAAGAGATATATACAGAGGCAATAAATTATCAAAGAGACTGTCAAATTACAGCAGGAAGTTTAGGGATAGGTGGGGTAGATAAGAGACTTGTATGCATGCATATAGGCATAACCAATGAGCGCACAAGATACTGAGGGGTTAGGGTATGACTGGGAGCGGGGTTATGGGAAGTTATGTATACATGTAATACATTAACAAAGAATTAAAATAAAAAATAAATAAATAAGAAATAAAAAAACTCAAGAGAATAAACTGAGAAATTGTTAGAATTTATAACAGTTCAGTGCAGTGTATCTAAATAATGATAATCTATAAAAAATCAATTTTTCTGTAAACTAATAATAAGCAATTAAAATAGACTAAGAAAATATTACAAAATTTTATCGTTACTTAATGGATAAATAAATGGAGAGATATACCATGTTCCTGAATAAGAAAACCCAGTATTGTGAAGATATTATTTTCAAATTAAATTGAATGTTTAATGCACTGCCAATTAAAATTCTAATAGGGTTTTGGCACTTGAAGTTATTCTAAAATTCATAAAAAATACTCAGGCAATTTTTGAAAATAAAGGGTAATGAGGAGGAACTAGCACAACTAGATGTTAAAACACATTATAAATATGCAAACATTGAAACCGAATAGTGTTGGTAGAATAATAGATACAGAAGTCAATGGAATGGAACACAGAAACAGAAATAGATAGATAGGTGATAGGTAGATAGATTAGATAGATTTACTAAATCTATATCGTATAAGTCTATCCATGCCATATCTTGGAAATATTGCAGTTTCAGTTCCAGATCACCACAATAAAGGGTATTACACATTTTTTTTTGTTTTCTAGTGCATTTAAAAATTATGTTCACTCTGTATGATAGTCTATTAAGTGTACAATAGCATTATGTCTAAAAATGTACCCAACTTAATTAAAAATATTTTATTCCTAAACAATGGCAATCATCTGAGTCTTCAGCAAGGTATAATATTTTTGCTGGTGGGGGGTCTTGCTTCAATGTTGATGAAAATGCAGTATCTGCAAAGTGCAATAAAACAAGTATGCCTAGACTGAACACAAGATAAAGAAGTCCTCACAAATAAACGGGAAGGGGTAGATTGTTCAATAAATGGTATCATAGTACAAATATGTATCTGAGGGATGAGCTATAATGTCACTTGATACTGTATACTTAAATACAGGGTAGGGCAAAACAGGTTTGCAGTTGTTCGTATGAAAAATAATGCAATAATTAATAAATAATAATACAAGAATAAACTGTTTTGCATACTCACAACTGTAAACCTACTTTTGCCCCACCCTTTATATTCTAATTAGGTTTAAAATTTTAATTTAAAGCTCTAAACCATAAAAATAGCAGAAGAAAATGTGGGAATCTCAGGAAATGGGCTCAGGGTTTAGTCTCTCTGCTTATAGTTCCCTCGTGTTCTCTTCCCTCATGAAGCTTTTCCTTGGCCTTGGTGTTTTCTAGGCAAAAACAAGAGCCAAATCCAATGCACAATACTGTTGTCTGAGTGTGTAGCAAAATCAGTGGCCAAGGTCCCTCAGAATTTGAGCTGAAGAAATGAACGGGGCTCTGCACAGGCATCCCTGAACAGGCTTTCCTCAAGTGTCACAACCCTCATTTCTGTCTTGTAGATGCATAACATAACAAGAGAGTAAGTATCAAGAGGTTCAATGGAGAGAGGTTGGAGGGAAAATAGAGGAAGAGAAGGTTTCCTTATTGTGGGGGTGGGGGTGGGGACGAAAGAGCTCCCTTGTTCAAGACTATCATAGAGAACTCACCCTTTTGGGGTATCCACAAAGAAACCACCACAGGACAGTCTCAAGGCATAATGTCTGAGGAAAAATTAAGACTTTTTAGAGCCTAATCTTAGTATCTCAGGATCTGGTGGAGCTTTTTCTCAATAACCAGTGTTCTTTCCCCCAGTAACTGGAGGCAAATTGAGTTTAGGGATGGCTAGGTTTGGGAACTAGTGAGTCAGAAAACAGAGCAGTTAAGATGATAGCCTGAGGGGGACTCCACCCTCTTGGCAAACCCAATTGCCTGGAGATAAGGCCAAAAGCATCTGTACAAACAAGTCCGCCCAGAACACAAGCAGAGTCTGGGAGATGCCTCACTCCTTATCCCTAAGATCTCTTACACCAGATGACACATACAGGTCATTATAGCACCTGCTGTTTGTAGAGGATTAGTAGTTCAACAAATGTGTGAAGCTGAATTGCTATCTGTCCCATCTCACTCAGTACTTTCAAGCTATCACATGATTTTCTCACTATTTTAATAAATGCTTATGGCATTCTTACAATGTGACAGGCACTATTCTAGATGTAGCACTGAATAAAACAAAGACACTGCCCTCACAATGCTTATCAAGCAAGCAACACCACCAGATACTGATAAGTGCCACTAAGAAAAAGTAAGTTGATAAGGGGTCAGTGTGTGATGAGGAGTCCTATTTCAGCAAGGGTGATGAGGGAGAACTTCCCTGGAAAGATTCTATTTGAACAGATATCTGAATGAAGTAAGGCAGCCAGTCATGTTAACATTGGGGGTAGATCAATCCTAGTGGAAAGACCAGCGAAGACAAAAAGCCTGAGAGGAAATCTACTTGGCAGACTCAACCAACACCAAGATTGCCTGGTAACTTGTTAGAGTGGAGTGAACTGGGAGGATGGAAGATGAGATGGAGGTAGGAAAGTTAGATCAGGGAGCCAAGACCTCAAGCTCTACCTCTCCCCTTCTCCGTCTTGGCTGGAATATTCATAGATCAGACCTTCACTGACCACCTGGTCCCCGCTTCCCCCTCCCCAATTACCTCGAATTAGAAGATCAAAAAGAAATCGCTATCTGGAGAAGAGACAAGGAGCAGCTGCATGTGCAGTCACCCCACCAGCCTGAGAAACAGAGGACCGACCACCTTATCCAATCCTTCCCACGTATAATAAAAACCACATATAATGAAGACCCCATCAGACGTCTGATTCTCTGATATCAACCACCTTCACTTCTTAAATGCATAGTATCACTTTAATAATTTTCCTGTGCTTTACTAAGTCCTTCTGTCACACTCTCGAATTCCTTCTCGGGCATTGACAGGAACCTGGATGGGGTTGAGATCTCCCTTGGCCTACCTGAGTGCCACCCAGTGTCAAGGTGAGAGAGGTAGAGATCAAGTAGACCCTCATAAGCCAAGATGATAGCTTTCGATTTTCCACTAAGTGTGGTGAGGAGTTGTTGGAATGTTTAAAAAAAATTTTATGAAACATTTTAAAGATACACAAAACTAGAGAAAATAGTACAATGAACCTCCATAAATGTCACCTGGGTTCAACAATTATCAAGATACTACCACTTGTTTCATATATTCCAACTTTTCTTTTTTTTTTTTAGCAGAAATGTTTTAAAAGAAATTTCACCCTTATGTATCTCATGTCTAAAAAATGACTGTTTTCTTACATAACAATAAAGCTAATATCACACCTTAAGAAGGGCTAGTGTCATCTGATATTCAGTCCATAGTTAAATTTCCTTCATTGCCTTCAAAATGTGTGTGTGTTTTTTACAGTTGACTTATGGCATTCTATAATTATTTTAATGTAAAACAATCCTCCTTTTCCCTTTCCCCATTTTTAAAATAGCATTATCTTATTGAAGAATCTTGTAAAAGTCCCATATTTCTGTGTTTGTCTGTTAGCCTTCTCATAGTGTCTAACTTGTTTCTTTAATCCTCCTATTTCCTGTAAATTGGAAGTTAGCCAGGATCAACTTTTACAGGAAAGAATACTTTATAGGTAGATATAGATAGATACTTCACACTGGGGCTATCCCCTTTTAGTACTTGTAAGATTGATTGAAAGTGTGGGTGGTGATAGCCTGATCTTTTTCATTGTGACATTCCACATCGACCTTTCACCTCATGGTTTTAGCAATCAATGATAATCATTGCATGACACAATTCTTTCATAAGAGGTTTTACAATATTTTTCTATTTCTATCATTCCATCCACACTTATTAGCTCACTTAACGCATTTTCAAAATATGTTTTATTGAGTTTTAGAAAGAGGGAGGGAGAGAAAGTGAGTGAGAGAAACATCAATTGTTGTTCCACTTATTTATGCATTCATTGGTTGATTCTTGCATGTGGGGATCCAACTCACAACCTTGGCGTATCAAGATGACATTCTAACCAACTGAGCTACCCAGCCAGAGCCATAATGGTATATGTTGATAAGTCTCACTTCCAACTCTACCCTTTCTAAGCATTTTTGTTAACTCTAGAGTTCTTTTTGCAATTAGAAGCATTTATACAGTGGTATCTTGAGATATGATTTTAATTTGTTCCGTAACCTTGAGGCGTGGGAAACTATGAGACAATCGAGTCGCGGTAAACTGGTGGGTCGTGTGCAGCCGGCCAATCCACGCGATTACTCCTACCTCAAATGTTGCTCGTATTTCAAAGCAATAACCGCTCGCTTGACGGCTCATATCTCAAAAATCTCGTATGTTAGGGCACTCGTATCTCGAGGTACCACTGTATTATATACATTAGCATATATACATATATATTTGTATCTCCCTCCCCTTTTTTTTAAATTAAATCTTTATTATTCAGATTATTACATTTGTTTCTCTTTTTTCCCCTCCATAGCACCCCTCCACCCAGCTCCCACCCTTCCCATTGATCTCATCCATAGGTGTATGATTTTTGTCCAGTCTCTCCCAGTACATCCCTCACCCCTTTCCCCCTAAGAATTATCAGTCCACTCCTTTTCTGTGCTCCTGATTCTAGTATATTCACCAGTTTATTCTGTTGATCAAATTTTTAATTCACTTACTTTTTAGATTCACTTGTTGATAGATATGTATTTGTTGTTCATAATTTTTTGTCTTTTACCTTTTTCTTCTTCCTCTTTTTTTTAAATTAAATCTTTATTATTCAGATTATTACATTTGTTTCTCTTTTTTCCCCTCCATAGCACCCCTCCACCCAGCTCCCACCCTCCCTCTGCCCTTAGCTCCCTCCCATTGATCTCATCCATAGGTGTATGATTTTTGTCCAGTCTCTCCCTGTACACCCTTCATTCCTTTTCCCCTAAGAATTAACATCCACTCCCTTTCTGTGCTCCTGATTCTATTATATTCACCAGTTTATTCTGTTGATCAAATTTTTAATTCACTTAATTTTTAGATTCACTTGTTGATAGCTATGTATTTGTTCATAATTTTTTGTCTTATACCTCTTTCTTCCTCTTCTAGAAGAGTACCCTTCAGCATTTCATATAACACTGGTTTGGAGTTGATGAACTCCTTTAGCTTTTTCTTATCTGTGAAGCTCTTTATCTGCCCTTCAATTCTGAATGTTAGCCTTGCTGGATAGATTATTCTTGGTTGTAGGTTCTTGCTATTCATCACGTTGAATATTTCTTGCCACTC
>PVJN01016387.1:0-42479 GCA_004026805.1 Lasiurus borealis
CCCCCCTCCAGGCATACCCCAACCCCCCAGTGCCTTGTGCTCATTGGTTATGCTTATATGCATGCATACAAGTCCTTTGGTTGATCTCTTATCTACCCTACCTCTCCTTAATCTTTCTGCTATAATTTGACAGTCTGATGCTTTACTGCCTCTGTATCTATCCTTTTGTTCATCAGTTTATAATGTTCTTTATTATCCACAAATGAGTGATACCATATGATGTTTCCACAATAGTGCAATTCTTTATTATCTCTGACAGGACTGTAGTAGAACCCTAAATGTCTCAGTTTTACTGCCCAAAAGCCACCACAACAATCTGCCTAACACATTAATCTAATTATCTCTTCTAGACTTATCTGTCTCTCTCAGAATAAAATTTGAGATATTTTACATGGCATAATAAACTTATCATTACCTTATCCATGCCACTATTACAGACTTATCTCTTGTCACTCTTAATCTTTGATTGTGGGAACCCTAAACAGAGTCCACCAGAGGTTCAAGGCCAAGTTGCCATATGTAGGGGCAAAAGCAAGGAAACAGCAATCTTACTGCATGCATTGCACAGGTGTACTTTTCTATAATCCAATACTGATGTCACTATTTAGCAAGAAGCCCCTTTTGTTTGAATTAGTAAAAATATGTGTTATTTTTTTATTTTTATTTTTTAATATATATTTTATTGATTTTTTACAGAGAGGAAGGGAGAGAGATAGAAAATCAGAAACATTGATGAGAGAGAGACATTGGTCAGCCGCCTCCTGCATGCCCCACAGTGGAGATGTGCCCGCAACCAAGGTACATGCCCCCAACCGGAATCAAACCTGGGACTTTTCAATCTGCAGGCCGACACTCTATCCACTGAGCCAAACCGGTCTCGGCAAAAGATGTGTTATTGATCAGCCAGTTCATGGCTATTTTGTTGGGCTGCTTTGTTAGCAAGAGCTCCTGTTGGCTGTGGCTGCTGCTTTGTAAGGATATTTTGAAGAACTCTTATATCTGATGGCTCCTTGTTAGCAATGGCTAGTTGGTCTACAATAACGTCTCTCTTATGTCCCTACAATGACTTTTCATGTCTCCTCCATCTCATATTTGATGTCCATGAAGGTCCTGGCAGAGGACCTGTGCACCCCAAAGTTGGTGTAGTCGAATAGGGTCAAGAAGTACTCCAACATGTAGCAATGCTACTCTATTAGCTCCTTGAGTATGCCCTCTCCTTCTTGCTGACCTCCTTGCTTTAACTAAAATCTGCTTGTTACTCTAAACATAGTTCCTTCTTATAGGTATTTTAGGAATGTCTATTAAATTGCTCAAACCTCATGTTATTTCATGTTTAAAGATATCCTGGTTTCCTACTACAACTTCAGAATTTTATTACCGTATTTTCATATTCTATTTTAAAAATAAACTAAAATAAAAAACTGCTATGTTGAGGGTCAAGTATTTTGATTACATCTCTTTCTTATTGCTATTTTTCCCATCAACTTCATAAATATCACTCTCTCCTTAATTCACTGAAGATTGTAATACCTAACCTTCATCCAAATTAATTCTACATCCTAGATGATTTCAACATCCAAATGTGCAAGCCATCCAATGAGTGGGCCTCTTAGCTCTTTAAGATTCTCAAACTAAAGGTCTTTTTACTTAATCTATTTAGGCCATCCATTCTGCTAAGAAGCCTGTGGACAATGAAAGATTTCAACAACCTTTAAAAAAAATCAGCCAATGGCAGTTTCTGTTGCTTGCAGATAGGAGCACTATTACACATGGATATAGCAGAATTCGCTATTTCCTCCAATTACTTCATTTACAAAATCACTAATTTGAATTCTCCAAATTCTGATCATAATCTGCTACTTTTCCAACTTTTAAATTCAAGCAGTCTCATTAAGACACTTTTTCAGCCTTAGCTGAACATAAAGTTGAAACCTCAGCTTTAGCCCATTGATACATCTACATTTTCCCTATTTTCCAATGCCTTTTTTTTGTATTTCTTTTCATCTTTTATGATAATACCTTCTATGTTTCACCTCTTAATATACTCACTGGGTAAATACCTATATATAACTTATAATATGTTGGACACTGTTCCAGGCACTCACTTAGAAACTTACTTTTGTTCAAATACTATGAATTTTCTGGCCTTTTTCTCTTTATAATCTTAATTATCTAAAAAACCCACAAACTTAGATTAGTAAACCATCTGGGAAGTTTAGTAATGTTGCAGATGATCATATCACAAGGCTAACTGATAAAAGAGATATGAATATGTATCAATGGCAGATGGGCCCTGAATACTACTTAAAAAACCCTATACATATATCTAGCCATGTCACTCTCTTTCACTTTGCTATAATGATTCAAATTTGCATTCCTTTCAAACTTCTCTGCAATACCAACCTTCCACATTCTATATATGAATATGCTTCTGATGGCACTCACATAAAAGTAGAAATAAAAGGATGGAAAATCTGTTATTGTTTAATTAAATGGTTGCACATCTACACAAAGTTAATCAATTCATTTAACTCATTTAAAGCAATTTTAATAATAGAGGAGTCTCTACTCCTATCCAAAACTAATTATTTCACATTTTCTGCAACTCCTTTTCCCCTGGCTCTTCAGAAACCATTCTTTCTTTCTGGAGATAGAATTTTCCTTTAGGCAGAGTTCATCCTATTCCCCCTGCCTTGTCTGTACCTTTTACTTAGTTTTACCATTGCCTGAAATATAATGTATGGAAAATATTATTTATGCAAAAATATCTCCATGTAAAAAGGACCATGTGCTCATGTTTTTAAATCCCAATTTTTTTTAGCACAGTCTCCAGCACATAATAGTTTGACTCAATTTTGATACCAATAACTGAGGGAATTAAAAAATACCAGAGTTTACAAGTTTTCCAGCAGCTGTGTAGCATGTCACCGAGGACCATTTCCTGGTCCTGGAAGTGTTTCCACCCTGACCCTCATAGTTAATTAGTTACCGAACATTTCCTTTCACCCACTAGTTTTGTGTTGATGTGAAATAGAAAATAGAAAAAAAGCATAATAGATTCTGGCTTGGTTTTGGTAGATAAACTCTTTTCTTTATGTATTATAATTCAGAAACAATGTAATTCCCAGTGATTCTATAGAGTTGACTCAATAAGGTTATGCAAAAAAAATAGAAACAGAAATTTAGCTATATCTCTCATCAGTTGTAGCTACAAAGAATACTCTCCAAGCTTTAAATCCTTTAAAAATAATGTAGCCTTCTTATTTTGGCTTTTTTTTTAATTTAACTGTAATAGTTGTCAATGTCATTATTTATTTTAAAAAATACTTGACACACCAAATAGAACAAAGAATTTAAGTACATGCATCCATACTATGTATTCTTTAACTCACTAAATGTGCTATTAAATTATATCTAAATTAGTAGTTTCTATAAATTGGAAATGAAATTACCATTATTTCTGAGGTTATACATGGAGAATGAAATGAGGGACTAAAATGTTTATGAAATATAATAAATCTTTATGTTAAAGATCTAAAATTGTACATTTATAATTTAGGTTACATAAGCACTCTTCTGATAAATATCAGTCAAAAGAAGCCTGAATTTGAAGAATCACTTATGTTATTGAAGATTTTTAAATTTAAATATTAAATAGCTCCTATTTCACTTATCTCTGTAACGTGTATTTTATGTCTAAACAGAGATATCTCTATATAGATTTATCCAGATAGATATAAATATTGATAGATAAAGATATACTAGATATAGCTCTCCTATCTCTCAACAACTTCAGCCTCAGTAATGGGGGACATGTAGAACTATATAATTTTATTATTCACATTTTTCCATGTACAGTACTTATCTGCCAAAAGAAAATTGTTTTAGAGCAAAGTGCCAATTTGATATGATGCCAATGTCCTTATATGAACCTTACTCAATTCCAAAGGTCAACTACTCTAAATCCTCTCAGACAGACCATATCTATCTTGTGAACAGTATTGACATGTGAAAGTTCAGATTTAAGAGGGCTCTCCATAAAGTCATAAACTTTGAACAGAGTAATCTCTTGTTACTTGAACAAAAGCTATACCTGTGGTTACACTTTATCTACCTAACCCCAGCGTAGCAGGATTTGTGGATCCCTTCACCACCTCACTGATTCATGGCGGTGCATTAGATTGGGAGATGCGAGAGCAATCTCGAGCCGCGAAATGTCTCACCACATAAGTCTGGGGCTTCGTCAGAGTTGTCTCCACAGTCGTCCTCTCCATCACACACCCAGAAATGGAGTTTGCAAAGGGAATTATTGCAAAGGAACTCATCTGCTCTACATATATTGCCTCCTTTATTAAAAAAAAAAAACAACACACACACACAAATATAAAGATATAGCATAATTAAAGTCAGTCAACATAACATATATTCTGCTAATTCTTAGCACAGATTCTAGTTTCTCAGTTCTTTATTTTTTTTCCTATCTAATATGAAGTGTCCAAACTATGTTTTAAAAGGGTATTCAAGCCTAACCAATGGACACAGACAACAGAGGGGTGACGGCATGAGTTGGGGGTGAGGGAGGACAATGAGGTAAGGACACATAAGTAATAACTTAATCAATAAAGAAAAAATACATATAAAAAAGATTAAAAGAAAAAAAGGTATTCATGGTTTACTTTTTAAAACAACCTGATATTACCCTCATGTATGCCATATTTTCTTTAAAAATACTAATATCTGGTCACAGAAAGTTTTCTCAAATCTAAATTACATTCCTCTTTATATATTTCATGTTGTTGAGCATAAGAAAACTTAGATTTTTGCATGGTATTAACTCTCATTACTAAAAACTATATTGGTTTGGAAAGAAAAGACACAGAAAAGGAGACAATTTAGCTGTATCTAGAAACTGACAAACTGAATCACTGAAAACAGATTAACCAGTAAAAAGGTTCTGTTTCATAGAAAAAAATAGTTTTATATAGAAATAAAAAAATGGCAAATGTTGAAATATTAGTGTTCTTATGATAATTATGCAATAAAGTACTCTAATTTTCAAAATGTTTTCCTTTTTTGCAATTAAATAGAAAATGTTGAGGCTATAAGGATATCCTAACTCAAAATTAAGTACATTTGCCACATGAAAATGACCCAGAGTATTAATAAATTTTGGTTATATGTCTATGTATGTAGTAATACATAGTAGAAACCACAATGATTGGGGAGTTAGGAACTTCCAATGTTTTGCTTTGGAAAAGTTCCTTATTCTCTGTGGGACTCAATGTCTTCATATATTACAAAAAAGATATGTTTAAAGTAATTTGAAAGCTCATATTTGTAAGTTATGCATGGGAAAACAACACAAAGATACTTAATGAGAATTTAGAATTAAGATTAATAAGATTTTTTTCAGATAAATACTTTACTTATTAAACCTCATACATAAGAAATATAGTTTATAAACTGGCTAGATTTAATGATTGAAGGTATTAAAATACTTTTAAAAGGATATATTCATTTACACATGGGGCTGAGGAATAATAGTGATCATCCTTGCAAGCACTGTTCAACTTGTGGATGCTCTTTGGAATGAATAATGAGCCTAGACTTGTGAAGGTCAAATAGCTCTTGTTCTAAGTTTTGACTTGGCCACAAATCTCTAATAATTCACTTCCAGTAACAAAGATTTAATTTAGGAAATTTCAGAATTTGATTTGAATTTTTAGAATGATACTTCTAGCTACAGAGTGGAGAACTTGGAAACCAAGATAGGGAGGGATAAAGTCAAGATTGGAGGGAAAAGATAAAGAGGGGTTGCAGCAACCCAGAAAATAACTGATGGTAACTTGATTTAGAGTAGCTACGTTTGAGAGAGTAATTGATATTGTGAGTTCTTTAAGAATCCAGAAGGTGTGAAAATTTTAATATTTATAGCAAAATGAAAAGAATATCCTTAGACTAGAGGGGAGACAAGTCTTCCATTTTAATAGAAGGGTGGAGGAATGGATGGTTATAGCTATGGTTGGCTTTGTTAATTTGACGGTCAGATGTTTATAGAAGATCACATTTTATTATTGCTGTGAAAGAAAAGGTGATAAATAAAATCAACTTATTAAAAATCTGGCATGCATAATGGTAGAGAGAGATGACTAAAGAAATACAGATACATTGCTTAGAATCTTAAATAGTTGAAATTGAGAACAAGAATGTATATGATATGAATCAGAATAATGGTAAGATTTTCTGGGGAAATCTCAACAGAACTGTACAGCTTTCATTGGCATTTCTAAAGACTAACAAAGTCAACTAGGAAACTCTAAGATACAGATAAAGGCAGGTCCTGGTTGAGAACATCAAGGTGAATATTACCATGTGAGACCTCTCAGAGTATAGTGTCTGGCATTGGGATGTCCCTTTCTTTCAAACAGTGTAATTTTTAACTCTAAAATGCCCTAACTCTAAAAATAATCTAAATTGCCATTTACCAATTCTGTCGTTAGAATTAGTAAATGAAAAAGATACATGCACAGTCTTTAGTTCTAAAAAAAGAGATAATTTTAAGATGACCATTGGCTTAATTCAATATCAAAATTCATAGAATATAAAAAAGGGTTGTATTCTTTTGTAATAAGATTCTAATGATTAAATCTCATTTCATGTTTCAATGTACAATGAATTAAATAAAAAAAGTGTGAACTCGATATCTTATAATTATTTTAGAAAAACTATTTGTAGCACATCAGTATTGCTGAAAGGAAAAAATTAGTTCACTAAAGTATAATATTAGATAACATTATAATTTTCCCCAGGGGAGTGTTGGATGTGCCACTCTTTAATAAAAGAGGCATAAAAATGAAATCATAATTGTAATAGGAAGGTAAAAGTTTTGTGATAAATTACTAAAGACTTCCTATTGTACCATAAAAAACTTGCATTTCAAAAAATGCACCATGGTGACTACCATAGCATCCTAAAAGCTTATATAACTTAAAAGCTTATTTTGAACTAGCATGAAGCACATAGAAACAACAACAAAAGTATATTTTAAAAGAGATTATCTGAATTAAAATATCAGTTTCCTAGTCATGTTCTTGATCAGCTCAACAGGAGATTATTAAAAAATAGAAAGTATGTATTAATTAACAACTTATGTCTAAATATATATAAGGGAGCCCTTGGCAGGTTCATAAAAATCTGGACAAGTGTGTCACTACAGAAAGTTAGCATCTAGAATTCTCATCTCAATTTGGGTTCACAGAAACTTTAATATACAATGCTATTTTGTAATTTAATAAGTAGCTTATATATTTTAAGGTGATGATTACTAAAGAGAACAACTCTCAATCTTTTCCACTGAAATTGCTGTAAAACAAAATTTGGGAGCTCAGGGCAAAGCCAATACCAAGTTTCCTTGAGGCAACATGTTTTACCTTTTAAAATATAAATGTTGTTTCTAATTCCATAGCATTGTGGAGTTTAGTTTTCCTAAAGTAAATCAGTAAAACTAATTCACTTAGAATATCATTCCATGCTTATTCAGCATTGAGCCCCTATCAGGTGCAGATTTGAGATGAATGAAAGCTGGATTTAGCAGCAGAGGAGTGAATTCTGGAATTCTGTTTCCTTAATGCCTTGATGTACATTTATCCAAACCTAAACAACTTTCTCAAAGTAAATTAAATACTAGAAATTTGAACTTGGTCATAATATCATGACTTAAAATGTATTTCCTTATTCTGTTTGCATATGCAATTGTTAACATCAAGAAACTCACATTTTAACAGGGGAAACATTCAAATGATACAGAAATAATTATATTAAAAGGAAGAATGAATGAACAGGAATGCAATCAAAGATTGGCTGGGGAAACTCCAAAAAAAAGACTGTAATTGGGTTGAAAACAGTGGTAATTGAGATAGACTTGAAAAGACAGATATAATTTTTATTGGCAGAGTTATTAAGATGGTGAAATAGCAGACTAATCAGGGAAGATGTTGAAAAGTATGTTTATAATATTCCCCATTTGAAAATATTGACTATTTCCATTTTGGCTAGGATATATTATATGTAAAAATAAATATTAGAATATAAGATGGGAGAGATAAAATAGGATCCTTCCTATGGAAATATGACTGCCAATTGAATTATTTGTATGAAGCCAGAAAGGAAGAAGACCGAGTCAAGATTGACATACTCTGAGTTACAGGTAAAGATGATGAGCCTGGTAGAATGTATTGGAGACCAGTTAGGTAGTATTGGAGACTAGTTAGGTAGTATTGTATTGGAGTAGAATGTATTGGAGACCAGTTAGGTAGTATTGCATGAGCCCAGGCAAGAAGCAAAAGGAGAAAGAAACAATATTTAGAAATGAAAGAAAGATGAATAACTTAATTTTTTTCTCTAAAGTCTTCACAGAAAAGACTACATAAGATTGTGTCAGACTGCCCACAAAGCTAGTGACCAGTTACAGAATGTGAATGAGAAAGTAAAGTAGAAACAGATGCTATGGAAGTTTAACCTTTTATGGCCCTCTGTAACACATTGCAGATTCTCAATGAGAGCTAGGCTTTTTCCTGCTGAATATAATTCTTGATAAGGTTCTAAGATGGCGATATGAGCAAATTATAAAGTTTGAATGAATATTAGAGAAAGTAGAAGAATTATTTTCTCAAATGAATAGTATTTATAGAAGTAAGTCATTTAGATACATTTATACTCTACAAATATTGTGTCTGTTTTAATGCTTTACAACCTATATCAATATCTGATATTATCTGTTGATGATGCTCCAAATATTCTGAGAAATAAAGTCCATTGAAAGACTTCTGTGATTAGGTTAAAGAAGACATCATTTAGTAACATATTTAACATGAAAATAACAAGGCTTATGTAATTTATGGTCATTATAAGCTTCACCACACACTTTTTTTCTTTTCATTTAATTAATTCTAAAGTAGTAATAATCACTGATTTTATTCAGGTTATTTACAACTAAAAGCTATTATCTGTCAGAAAATATCTTCACATAGTTGGACAATAATATACTACAAAATTCAAAATTGTCTTCCAGACTAACAAAAAGTGTAGATAACTTTCTCAACCACATGTCAAGAAGGAAATATGGGGCACAACCTAGTATAACCTATGTAGATCTAGCATATTAATATGTGTAATATAGTAATGTAGTATGTTATTTTTATTCATTCATAATAAGGCAATGTGATAGACAAATTACTCTGAAAATGTTTTTGTAATAATGGTTTTAGCTCCTGTGTTCCCTGTGTTCTTCTGGTATCTCTATACCTGACCCAAGATGTGCTCATGGCAAGTACCTGATAGAGACTTGAATTTTCTTGTCATCATTGTACGAAGAATGACATTATACTCTGCCTAAAAATGATACAGATTTTGCTTATTTAGAACAGGCTATTATGTAATGAAACTAGGAAGAGTAATCAGCATTTAATGATCTTCTGCCTCTGGCACACTATATATTCTACCCAGCGTCTTAACTGTCATTCTTACTTATGGTGTGTTCATGCACGCGCGCGCACACACACACACGGATACCTTACCTCTGTCACAGTTCTCTTCATCACTGCCATCCACACAGTCATGAACTCCATCGCACAGCCATCTAATTGGAACACAGTGGGCTTTATTTCGACATCGAAACTGATCTTCCTTACATTCAGTCACACAGTCCATCTGTTCCAATACAAATAGGCACCGTAGATTTTATCAATGATAACAAGCAGTCACAAGCAAAAGAAGCATGCAGCTGACACTAATGAAGATTTACTACACAGTGGGCTTTTTCATTTTGATTGAAGGAATGTAACCTCTGCAAATGACAATGGGGTTTAGTATATAAATATTAAAATTCATTTATATTTGTTGAAATTAGTTAATATACTCGTCCTAGCATTTTCAACAGATAAGAATCAAGATTCTGTCAAATTCCTCTATTTTTATTACATTTGCTTTCCTAAATCTAATTCATGTAATTCAGAGATTTTAATCAAATGATAGATTTTACCTCATCTGAACCATCAGCACAATCATATTCTCCATTACATTTCAAAGACGCTGAAATACATCCTCCACTGGCACATATATATTCACTTGATGAACAAGTAGGAGAAGCTGAATATAATTATAAAGTTGAAATTTAGATTCAGTAAAGAAAATGACTGGCTTCATAGAAAAAAACATACAGAAGCATATAAAAATTCATAGTAATGAAAATAGTTCATATTATATAAACTATATTCAACATTTGATATGAAATATTCATTTAAATGTGTTTTACAATATTACAGAATTGTATCCAATATGCCTCAGTAATATAATATTCTGTTCAGTATGCATTCAACTCACTAAATTAAAGATAGGAAAAATAGCCACTATATTGCTCATTCTTTTGATTTTTTGAAGAGCTGAATAATTTTTTATAACTTCAAATAAAATGATGAATGAAACTAGATCCAGAGACAGAGAAGCATTGAATAGACTTTTAAACATTAGAGAGAAGGCAGAAGAGGGCTTGGGGGGAGGTAAGAGATCAACCAAAGGACTTATACACATCCATATAAGCATAACCAGTTGATGTAGATACTAGGATAAGGACATGTGCTAGGGGGCAGAAGTGGCTGGGGGAGGTTAATAAGGGAAAAGGGAGAAATATGTATTACTTTAATCAGTAAAGAAAAAGATAAATTAAATTATCTATATATCCTATATAATAAAAGCCTAATATGCTAAGTGCCTGGTCATCTGGTTTGTCCATTCAACCAATCAAAGTGTAATATGCTAATGATATGCAAGAGCCACTCAACTGCTCCCAATGACATTCACTAACCACCAGGGGGCAGACACTCTGGTAGTTTAGCTTACTGTTGGGATCCAGGCAATCAGAATTGAGTGAGACAGGCTAGACATGAACTGGAGCCCTCCTGTGGTCCCTCCCTGGCTGACTAACTTCCCCATCCTTTCCTGGCCCTGATCCTGCACTAGTGGAGTACCTTGGCCTGGCCTCCATCCTCTCACAATCCAGGATGAGGGATCCACTCTTCCCCCCAAGTGCATGAATTCAGTGCATTTGGCCTCTAGTATTAATAAAAGGGTAATATGCAAATTGACTGTACTTCTGCTACACCCACAAGCCACACCCACCAGCTAATCAGAGCAAATATGCAAAGTAACCCAACCAAGATGGCTACAGCCACAGAGAGAGCAGGAGAGAGGCTTGAGTTGCCCCTGGTGATGGAGAAAGTGAAGCTTTCAGCAAAGCCTGGCCAACAGTGGCCTCCACTTAAGGCAACAAGGTTTCAATGGCTGTGCGAGCAGAAGGCTTGGCTCCGCTCCAGGCTACAAAGTTTCAATTGTAGAAGATAAATAAATCCCAGATACCAGGGCCTCTGCTTGGGTTGAGTGGGGGGAGGCATGGATAACCTGAAAACCACCATAGGCCCCTTGCTCAGGCCACCTCATGCCCCAAGTGCATACCCACCCTGATCCAGACACCCTTCAGGGCAAACCAGCTGGCCCTCACCCATGCACCAGACATCTATCCTATCTAATAAAAGAGTAATATGCAGATTGACCATCACTCCAAAATACAAGGTGACTGCCCCATGTGGTCAGAAGATCCTGCCCCCATGTGGACTCAAGATGGTTACCACAAGATGGCCAGCAGGGGAGGGATTTTGGCAGGGACCAGGCCTGCAGAGAATGGCAGTTATGGGTGACAAAACTGGCAGAGGAAGGAAGTTGGGGGTGACTTGGCCTGCAGGGAAGGGCAGTTGGGGGTGACCAGGCCGACAGGGGAGGATAGTTAGGGGCAAACAGGCTGTCAGGGGAGCAGTTAGGCATAAATCATGCGGGGAAGGGAGTGGTTAGGGGTAATCAGGCTGGCAGGCAGAAGTGGTTAGGGGCAATCAGGAAGGCAGGCAGGTGAGTAGTTGGGAGCCAGCAGTCCTGAATTGTGAGGGATATCTGACTGCCCATTTACTCCTGATCCTACCTGGATAAGGGTGAGTGGCATGATACCCAGCCATAGTCAGGCTCCTTCCTGGCTGCTTGCCTCATGGCACACTGCCATATCCCCTGAAGCTGAGGGACCCATTCCCCCATGAACAAATCCATGTACTGGGCCTCTGGTTTATAAGATAAAAGCCTTACACTATTTTAAAAACTATAAATAGGATTTAGTAATCCTTGGAATGTTAATTCATATATACATTATATAAAGCTAAAAATGATTGGGCCTAAATGGGGAGATGTACATCCCTCAAGGGGTCCCAGATTGGAGAGGGAGCAGGGTGGGCTGAAGGACACCTCCCCCCAGTGCACAAATTCTGTGCACCGAGCCTCTAGTATAAATAAAAGCTAAAGTGACCCTTATGACTGAATGACCAGAATAATCTGTTGACCAGTTGCTATGACATGCACTGACCACCAGGGGGCAGACACTCAACACAGGAGCTGCCTCCTGCTAGTCTGTGTGCTCCCACAGAGGGAGTGCCACTCATCCAGAAGCCGGGCTCAAGACTATGGAGTGCAGGTATGGTGGTGGGAGATTCTCCCAACTCCCCTGCTGCACTACAGAGCTGTGGTGGCAGATGCAGCAGGCTGGGATGAGGGTGAGTGGTATGGCACCCAGACTCAGGCAGGCTTCTCCCTGGCTGCCTGCCTCATGGCACACTGCTACATCCCCCGAGGCTGAGGTACCCATTGACCCATGTACTGATCTATGCACTGGGCCTCTGGTTTATAAGAAAAAAGCCTTACACTATTTTAAAAACTGTAAATAGTATTTAGTGACCCTTGGAATATTAATTCATATATACATTGTATAAAGCTAAAAGTGAAAATCATGGCATGTTCTTACAGACACTGTAATATCTATTTGATTATGTTGACATAAATGTCATATTTGCATAACATAAAACTTATTTTTGTTTTGGGGTTTTGAACACAAGTACATGTATACTTAACAGAGCCTATAGAATTTGAAGTATTACATTATGACACAGAAAATAAAAATAAAAAGTAGATATGTAAGTTATTACCAGAACCCAATCTAATTAATTGACATCAGGATTATTATAGCTGCTTTTGCTATGGCTTTGCATTTTTTTGCATTCAAACATCAGGCTTCTTAGCCTTATTTTAGACACTAGGTAGACAAATATACTTACTTTGTGGTCTAAATTGAATATTCCAGGGATGCTGAAAAGCTTTTTCCTTATGTTTTAATTTATTTTAATTGATAATAGTTGCCAAGGATTTGTATTATTAATGAGTCTGAGAACATGTCTGGATTCAGTAAAAAATATGATGTGACCAATTAGAACTATTGATCAGGGGCATGGTACTGGACATGGTAATCTGTGTGCATTTTATCAGAGATTCTTACCTAATCTTTCAAAGTAATGGTTTCATGGTTAAACACAGATTATAGTATACTTCCCCTAGTGATTTCTATGTTTTTAAAATAGTTAACTATAAAAATTAAGTTTTTTGTTTTTGTTTATGTTTGTTTTTTAAATATGTTTTATTGATTTTTTACAGAGAGGAAGGGGTTGGGATAGAGAGCTAGAAACATCCATGAGAGAAACATCAATCAGCTGCCTCGTATCTGCTCCATACTGGGGATGTGCCTGCAACCGTGGTACATGCCCTTGACCGGAATCAAACCTGGGACTTTTCAGTATGCAGGCCGACGCTCTATCCACTGAGCCAAACTGGTTTTGGCAAAAAATTAAGTTTTTATTAAGCATAATTATAGAACAATATTTAAGAAATAGAAATATATAAATTGGATGTGTTTCTCTTATATGCTGGTTTTGCTTCCTAATTTTGTTTTGGTTTGGGGAAGATGTAAACAGAAATAATGCACGTATGCTTTTTCTCAGTTGGTATCATGTTGAAATTACTATAGCCTATTTCAAAATTGTAATTTTCATAATAGAAAACTTTTTTCATACAGTTTCAATGTATTTCATTTTGTTGTGATGAAAAAAAAATGAGATGGAAAGATACAGAAACTATAAGTCAAATTTTGGGGAGTAATGCTTGGATCTCAAACACAGTAATAATCCTACCTGTTGAAACACTTTCAAAACATATTTAGGGCTCACCAATAAATCTATATACAGATATTTCAGATTATGTCTAAAAAACAGAAATCTGTGAATGAATTTTCTGAATATTATTGTTCAAATTTAAATTCTATCAGGTTGAAATAGCAACTAAATTAATGTCAACTGCATCGTCTTACCTGGATCACAGTTCTTCTCATCCTCTCCATATTTACAGTCTTCATGGCCATCACATGTCCATTTTGCTGATATGCACTGACCACTGGAACATCGGAACTGATCTCTGGAACAACTAGTTTCACAATTTCTCTGTAAAAAACAACAACACAGATGTAACTAAAACTTAATTATTAGACAAATGTAATCCAAAAACAACTAAACCCTTATGCATAGAAACCTAGAAGTAAAAAAATCAAATTTGTCACATACAGGGTGAGGACAAAGTAGATTTGTAGTTGTCCATATGGAAAACAATAATATAATTAGTAATACATAATAATACAAGAATAAACTGTGTTTTGCATGTTCACAAGTGTAAATCTCCTTTTGCCCCAACCCATATAAAAAGCTCAGATGGTCATGTGCATCCTCGTGCTACATAACATAATTATAACAATTTTCCATTTTTCTTTGTGAGTAATAATAAAATGGACAAATGAAAACAGAAACATAAATGCTCTGACTTCACCCTGCGAATTAAATTGCTCTGAGTGGATTGTTTGTGTGATGCAATTTTAATAACTGTAAGGGAGAATGAAGATTGTGAGGGGGAAAAAGTTAAATAATTATTTATAAGAATTAAATAATTATTTCTAAGAATTACATCCAGTTCTTTAGGAGGTGGGCATGTGAAACAAACAAGAAACTTAAAGCAGATGTGTTTGGCAGTGGAAAATCTTTCCTAGTGTTCTTTCTTTTGCCTTCTTTCTACCTTTTCCCCTGTACCTGTCCTTTACTATTTGCCTGACTGTTCATAATCCTCTCACAACAATTGTTTATAAAGTTAACTATGAATTGAACTGTCACAATTGTCATTTTTGCTAGCTCACATAGAGATTTTATTTGGAAGTCAAATAGTAGATATCCCTTTGGGGATATTTCAATTCTTTATATGTGATCAATGAAAGAGATCCACTAGAAATTTACCTTCCTTCAGGGCTGCCATCTTAATTGAAATGGAATAGATAATTTTATATCTTGCTGGGATTATAATTTTTTATTGTTAAGGAATTTATAGTATTGCCAAAATGTATTTGTCTGTTCCTTCCACAACCAGTGCAACTTTATCACAGCTTGTGAAATGAATCATCTTTATGTATTTACTCTCTGCTTCTTAGTTTTACCCTCATGGAGGGATGAAGAGTTTATTTTCTACATTTCTATAATTTTCTCTTCGTTAATTGTAACTTAACAGACTGTCTGCTATATAATTTGTTTTCTGCCTTCCTTTACACTTCCATTATTTTCCCAAATATTAAGAGTTTACTCTTTGCCAGAGTGTTTCTTAAGTAAGAATACTAATCAAAATAAGATTTTCTCCCTGTACTTGATAAACTCATTGAGTGTTAGAAAGGCCAGCACCTAAACCAACAATTGCAAGAAAACACATTGTGAGTGGTTTCAAAGATACATGTTCTTAAGGTTTTTAAACTTCACAGTGAAAGCTTAAACAGAAATGAAACTACCTAAGAAAAAACTTTTAATATGTAAAGATAATTTGAAATGTGCCATATTTGAGGAGTAAGCTATGTAACAGTGAATAGCGTCAAAAGTGTTGGATAAATAGTCGTGAGAAAGGGATTTCATGTGTTTTATTCACTGCTGTACTCCTCATGCTCAGTGTTGTTCCTGGGACATAATAAGCATTCAATAAAAACTGATGAATAAATAAATGAATGAGTGAATGAAGTAGCAAATGCAGAAAATAAGAGGCAATAGGGTGGTGAACGCCTGGGGCAGGATGGAACCAGGTTGGGGGGTGGGGGCAATGAGAAGAAAAAAAAGGGGAGATACTGTAATATTTAAAAATAATTAAAGCATTACCAAGTAATTAAGCTCCAATGGGATAGGAATCATGTTTGTTTAGGTAATAGATATCTATTACCACACCATGATTACAACTGCTCAGTATATATTACTAGAATTAATGGTTACCTCAGCATTCAGACAAATTTCAGTGAAATAGTTCATTAACCAATGACACTGGTGAATCTTTATTGATAGCACAAAACAATGGTAATTTTAGGCACTTCCTGTATCATCAGAAGATGTTTATCTACAATAAAGTATAGTTGATGTGTGTGTGTGTGTGTGTGTGTGTGTGTGTGTGTGTGTTTACTTATCAGGTATTTAATTAACATATACAGTAAGAAGAGAGACTATAATAATGAGCCCCCTGTGCCCAGCATGCATTCATAATCTTCTTCCCACTTATTTAGATTCTACACTATTTTAACATAAAAACAATATCAAAAAATTAATATCAGAAAATTAACAAAAAATCCATAATATAAAGTTATTCCTAATCCTTACCCCAAATCTCCTTGTTTTCTTAACTGTATAAATTATTGCTTGGCACAATACGGATCTAAAAAAGGTCTGTACATTGAATTTGGTTTGAATTTTTTTAATATGGGACTATTTCCCATTTTCCTAGTTTCTTCAATGAAATTTACTACTTAAGAGATAATATGTTGTATAAAATGTCCCATATTCTACATTTGTCTGATTGAATATTAAGAATGCCGTTACCATAACAACCTCCAAAGTGAAAAGTAAGCCTTTTATTTTTCTAAAAATTATTATAAACTGATATATTTGTATACATTTATTGTATTTCAATCCATTGCAACCATCTTATTATTTATGATGCTCAGTTTTTCCCTTTCATCACTGGAAATCTCTTCAAGTGTTCTCCTAAGTATTCTGGACACCATCTTAAAAGTCTTATCTGGTTTGACCCGATGTCAGCTGCTCATTTTGTCAATTTTGTTTCTAGGACCAGGAATTAGATGTCTACTTTATCATGAATAAGAATTTGAAAAATTATTTGATTCTATACATGTACCTTAGATATTTCCTGAATAACATGCAAGGTAAAATTGTAAGCCTTAAGCAATATATTACCTCCCCTTGATGTTTCAGAGATTAAACAGGGCTGGAGAAAAATATTTTTTAAAAAAACAAAACATTTCATGACATGAAGAAGTTTGGGTGAAATGTGTTTTTTTTTTTTTTTTTTTTTGACAAGGGAATGTATAATATAATCCTTGAATAAACAGGTGCTAAATAAATATGTAGCTGAGAAATCTAAAAATTTAATTCCATGAATATAAATAGTATTTTTCAACTTCTGAGAAACCTTTGCAACCTGGAGGTTTAGGTTTTCTGGCCTCCAGGTGAGAAGTTATAGCAATCCAGGCACTTCAATGGGATTGAAGGGATTCCTCGAGATAGTGAGATGTAATCCAGATTTTTTAAGACAGTGAGATGTAATCTTGATAAGAATGCCTAGCCGAAACCGGTTTTGCTCAGTGGATAGAGTGTCGGCCTTCGGACTGAAAGGTCCCAGGTTCAATTCTGGTCAAGGGCATGTACCTTGGTTGTGGGTACATCCCCAATAGGCGGCTTGTAGGAGACAGCTGATTTGTGTTTCTCTCACATGGATATTTCTAACTCTCTGTCTCTCTCTCTCTCTGTAAAAAAATCAATAAAATAAAAAAATAAAAAATAAAAATAAAAAGAATGCCTAAAGTCTGGGACAAAACAGTTCATGTGGGTTCTATAAATAGTAAAGACCTTTGGTTTCTCCCAAAGAGGCAGGAACATAGTGGATACTTCAGGGAGTTGGACCTGAAATATGGAAACCTCTGGAATTCCCTGGAAGATATCTCTGGCCCAGCCCACAGCCAGCAGGGGGTCCTTCAGGAAGGGTAACTACATATGCATGTCAACCAAAGCAGAGGAGCTCCAGGGAGTCAGGTTCCCCAGAAGGAGCTCCAGTGGCCACTGAAGGCTAGGGACCACATTTGTCCTTCACCTTTGACTGTATTCCTGATATTAACATACAGTCATTAACAGAGAAAATCATGAGAAATGACGGTTGCTGATTTGCTCCTCAGTATTAAAAACTGAGCTCATTGGGTCATTTTAGATTTTATTAAGAAATGCTATGAACACACATCATGTATTACTTTTAAAGCATCATGGATGGAGTAATTAATAGGTGAAATACATAGAATAATAAATAATGAAATGTGTTACATAGCGTAAATGTTAGACAACCAAAGTTTACATAATTATCCAGAGAAATTCCAAACTTTTTCATTTAAGCTGTGTGTACACAGGCCTTATTATAAATGCATTGTGATTCATCATTTAAGCAAAACTGAACCTGTAGTTTCATGAAAATTGATGACCCACATCGACATTTTTGAGACTATATCTATGGAGAAAGAGACTGGGGAGAAGAAATTGTTTTTAATGCATAAAATATTAGTTCTGTCTATGGATACTGCAGCAAGTTTATGAACACATCCATTAATGGCAAGGGCAGCAGCTAGAAAGAATAAGGTTTCCAAACATCCTATTCCCAACTGAGTCATTCACCACTTGAGGTAAAACAGACTATAAAATTGACTGTCAATAGCAGCACAAGCACTATTCCCTGTGCTGGGTGTGTGCAACACTAAGCTTGATACAATACTTATCTCAGAGTGTCAGGAGCAAAGTACATTTCAGAGCTGTCCTTGTCACACTCACTGGATTAAATAGTAATAATTATACATGTGATTCTAAAACACCACTTTAGTTTTTGTTTGATGTTGCAAAGTTGCCTACCTCATCAGAGCCATCTGCACAGTCAAAATCTCCATCACACCAAAACCTTGAGGAAACGCAGTCCCCATTGGCACAAAGAAAATCTTTCAGAGTACAGGTTTGTGGCTCTGGGGATAGAAACAACAGCATAGGATTATTCTGTTATATGCAACTGCATTTAAAATTTACATAACATACAACATGAATAAACATGAATATCATTAATAAAAAAGTGTTTATACCTAATAAATTGTTTAAGGAAAACGTTTCATGAAGCATCTGAAGTACATAATATAATGACCTTTCTAATTTATTTCTAAAGTCATGAATAGAAAGTGGCATTATAGAAACAAATTGAAACAAGGACAAAAGATAAATAGCCCATTGTTCAATAAAAATACAGCAGCAAAGTAAAAGTCATAAAAATCTACATCCTGTCTAATAAAAGAGTAATATGCAAATTAACCACCATTCTGTTATACCCACCAGCCATGCCCACCAACCAATCAGGAGCAAGTGTGCAAATTAACCCAAACAAGATGGCTGTGGCCAAGGAGATCAGGAGGGAAGCTTGGGTATCCCCAGTGATGGAAGAAGCCAAACTTTTCAAATACCCTGGCTGGGCCAGGCCTCCACGACTGGCGAGTGCAGCAGTGGTGGTGGCAGCCTCTCCCACTTCCATGGAAGCACTAATGATCAGTGAGCCAAGGGGTAAGGAACTGGGAGTTCCAGACTAAGAGAGGGTGCAGGTCAGGCTGAGAGATGTCTCCCTGCCCCCCCACCAGTGCACAAATTCATGAATTTCATGCAGTGGGCCTCTACTATATTATAATGACTTTCTAATTCTTAAATTTTGTCCCCAAATTCTCATGAGTTCATAGAATAAGAATGGCACATAGGGGTATTATTGGATATGCCTAGTGGATACAAGTTGAAAAGGCAGATGAAAGCTCTTTTTTTATTATTTGAAAACTGCCTATTTGTTTATTCAATTGTTCTTATGCCCTATGTAATTTACTTGTCATTTTGGGTAATTTTCCAGTTGTTGATTTAATGGTGCTTACTATATTCCACACAGGACATAAGCCAACTAGCATGACTTGCTACCGGGCTTAAGTGGAATGTATTTCATCTGGACAATAAAGTAGGATTGGAGAAATTTGTTCCTGCAAGTAATCTCTATGACTGCTGGGAATCACTTCTTGCTTAGTTTTTGTTCTCTAAATTGAACTAATATCCAGCATGATGAAAGAAATTTTATCTACTGGTTAACTGTATTTGTAGCTATCTTACAAACAATAATATTCTTATTCGGGTGAAGGAGAAAGAGGTAACTGAAATTACTTTCAAGGAACATTGCTATGAAGCATAATATCCTACATAAATATTGTGAATAACTCAGCCTGTACTTGAATATTGCTCTCAGAACCCTCGGTTTCTAGCTATAGGGTAACATCTTGAATGCCTGGTATCATGAAAGCTCCTACATTTCTACATAAAGATCCCTCCGGAGTTCACTGGGGAAACGGTGGAAAGTGAAATATGTACCAGAACATTTTGTTATCACTTTATTTTAAAATTTGAACTTTAGGCTATAGAATAAGACAAGTTGCTATTTTGAAGAATGGAAAAAAGCCACTAACTGGAGGATCTTCTTCATGTCTCAATACTCCTGTGTGAGCATAACAAGCCTAGCTTCTTTTACTTTTCACCTTTGCCTATGTTTACATATATTATACAGTACTTGAATCTTAAAAAAAACAACTTTATTAATATTAGTATTACTACTTATAACAGTAATAATCACTATCAGCTTCTGATTGTTTATTTGGTGTTAATCACTAGGTGACGCTAATGCTAAGTACTTGAATTACTTCATCAATCTTAAGTACTCTATAAGGTAGTTTATTATTGGACCCTTTCTTGACGAGCAATCTGAGGCACAGAGAGGATAAAGAACTTACACCAAATCACCCAGTATGCAGAAGAGGTAGTACTAAATCTGAACCTAGATGACCTGATACCAGGGCCTATATGTCTTTATTAGGCCATACTATTCTCTCCCGTACTGAGGAAGTAATCTCTTGCATATGACAGAGAGGATCGTTAAATCCCTGAGAATTCGAGTTACTCGTCTGACACAAATGACTAACGATGTCCATTTCATTTAATAAAAATCAAAGAGAACTGGTCATGTGCATTGATACTAGAGAAGTCAAAACATACAGTCTCAGAAATAAAAAGAGCTTTGAAATCCATCTTGTACAAAATTAAAGTAACTAGCTTCAGAAAATAAAACTGACTTTTAAAGCCATATTGTTTGTGGCAGAGCAGAAAGATTTACAGACTTCAATTTCTCCACTGAATATCCGGCATAATAAAAGCCTGATATGCAAATAAACTGAATGGCAGAATGACGTGGAATGACCAGTTGCTATGACATGCACTGATCACCAGGGGGAAGATGTTAATGCAGGGGCTGCCCCCAACCTCCAGGCCCCAGGCCAGCCAAGGTAGGTTTGGGGGGGGGCTCCAATTGCCCCATCAGTTGCCCTGCCAAGGGAGGTGACTGGCAGTGGAGCGGGGCTAGCGAGTGGGTGGTGCCAGACTAGTCAAAGTAGGTGGCAATGGGGGTCCGTGGATCGCCCTGCAAGTTACCTCACAGATTGGTCCTGATTGCCTGCTAGGCTTAGAGACCCTACTTGTGCATGGATTTCATGCACTGGGCCTCTAGCCTATATATATATAAAAGCCCAGTGACCATAATGCTCGAATGACCAGAACGACCAGGATGACCAGTGGCTATGATGTGCACTGTGGCAGCCAACCAGTCTGATCTGGGCCCTAACTGACCCACCCCCAAGGCCCTCACTCCATCCCCACCTCACCCCCAGCTGGCCTGGCTCAATAGGTCCTGAACAGGAGGAGGAGAAGAAGTGGGGAACAGGGCAGGAAGCAGCTTAGCCAGAGCAATGGTGGTGCAGTGGTGCATACACTGCAGCCTCCCGAGCTCTGAGTCCTGGGGATGTAAGCAGCAGAAAGCTCTGACCGGTCCAGCCACCACACCTCCATCCCCCCAGCCACTGTTGCTGTGCCCCAGGGACTGCCAGCCATGACCACACTGCCCAATTCCCAAGAAGAGCTATTGCCACTGGCCGGCTCCAGGTCCCAGTGGTTTAGGAACCAGGAGGAAAGGGAGGACAACTCAGTAATGCAAAAAGGGGTGAGGCTGGTGCTGCAGGAAAGGAGTCTGGCTGGAGACTGGGAACGGGGGCCAGGGAAGTGGTGCCCAGGACCTGGGCTTGAACTATGCCTGGCTATTGCCCATTGTCAAGGAAACTACATCTGCAAGTAAGGCTAGTGGGTGGGCAGGTGCCACAGCCTCACAAATGGCAATGGGGACTGGGTCCCCGGACCGTTCCCTCCCTGCAGCTCACCTCTGCAACTTCTTTGCGCTCCCCACCTTGAGCAACAATCTCCCCCCCAAAAAAAAACCCTACACACAGCTGCTTTGCCATAGGCAAATATAATGGATTGGTTAAAAACCTGAATTTCATTTTCCCAAAAACTTGGAAGAAAACAAAATACTATTAATTATTTTAATTAATTATCATCATTATTCTGGCTTTTAAAATGGTCCTCAGAGGCAAATTGCAAACACCTGGTGCCTGAGTGCCTGTATACAAGATTCTTCATTCTGCCAAAGGGCTGGGGATGTTAAGGGGCTGTTAGGGGCCTCTTGGCCTGTTGCGATGATTTTGGGGGCATGTTTGTGCTGAACATGCAGGGCAGCGACTAGGATGCTGACAACAAAGCTAAGGGCAGGCCTGCTGTCTCTAAATGAGGCTTTGTCCTAGGCAGAGAGAGGACTTTAACAGGCCCTTACTTGCTCCCTCCAGAAATCACACTCCCCACTCCCACCCTCTATTTCTCCCTCTCTCAGAAATCCCAGGGTGTGTATGTCTAATTCAAGAGGGACAGCATTGCCAGAGGGCTGAGGGTGGCCTTTCTTTCCCAGCCTCGATGCAGAGAACACCAACTCTTGCAGGGGGCATTGAAACTTGCAACCCTTCAAGTGGCCAGTGTGGCTGTGGTGCTACAGGACTTGGGTGGTGAGTGGGCGAGGTTCAGCTTACCAGAAGTCTGGACTCTCCAGGCTTTTGAAAATTGCCCTGGATTCAGCCTCCCTTCACCTGACTCCTCCATTTCTGAACCAGAGTACTTGGGTCCCAGAGTTGAGGCATCTGGGCTCAGAGTTGCAGGAGGCTGCCAGCCTGGTAATGCTGTTTTTCTAGGGACTGGGGAAGAGAGTGCTGTGTTGTGTGCTCTGAGAAATGTAGAATGGAAGTATGTAGCTTTGGAAATATAGATTTCCAAGGCCTGGGGTGGTGGATGCCCCCAGCAGAGGGGAAAGGCAACGGGACTGGCCTCCATGCTCTTGGCAGCTGATTTAGGGAAACCTCTTTCTTAAGCCACTGCCTATTACTAGTCATGTGGCCTGGCCTTAGGCAGCTTTAACTCTGTTCCAGTACAAGATCTAAACTGAGGGAAGGAGGCTTGGGGAATGTGTTGAATAAAATGTCAACTTTCAAAAGGGAAGAGGAAAAGTGACCACCTTACAAGCAAAAAAAGAAAAGAAAGACTTAAATCTGGAAAACCCATTGTCCTATGTTAATTATCATATGAGAGGTTAGGGGTGGGAGTTGAGGGTGGAGAGGATAAGACTAAGATGGCTGCCTAGCCTTGTCTTTCAGCTTCTTCATCTAAGTAAAGTGAAAACAAAACTCTTGATCATTGCATACTAAGATGGCAAAAGATAATAGGTAAATAAAGGTATCATTTTTTTATTGGGTTACCATTACCATATTTTGATGAGGGTAGCTCATGGTTCAGAACCTTTATCCAACATCATCAAAATAAATTATTTCTTTATAGACTCAGCCTTCCTCCCATTAGTGTCACCAGGGTTGGGTGGATTAGGGAAAGGAAGCTAAGTGCCCAGTGTTTAGTATAACACTATCCACTACAATGACTTAACTATTTATACAATGTTTATAACTCCAATTGTCATAAAGCAGGCACTTGCAATTTTCGATATCATCATCATAATTATTATTATAGAAATATACTTTGTTAGTTGTCATAGAGGTTTCCTATTGTAGCCAACAAATCTATCTATACAAAAGCCTAATATGCAAGATGTCCCTTTAGGAGTTTGACCTACTGGGAGTTTGCTCACATGATGTGTGCAGGGGGCAGCGCAGAATGAAGAAGGCCCTGGCTGGCAGCCAGAGAAGGAAGGCTCTGGCCAGCAGATGGAAGGCCCTGATCAGCTCTGATTGCTGGCCAAGCCTAGGGATGCTACCCCTATATGACTTTTGTGTACCAGGCCTCTGGTATTATCATGATCCCTTGGTAGTAAGTTAGGAAGTTATAGGAATGTGTTTGTAAGCATCAAAGAAGAATTCTTAGAATACAATTAGTATAACTGACATGCTATACAAATAATCTTCTGATATAAATTCAGTGTAAAAGTACTAGAAATTCAAATAAGGCAGACAGCTTTTCTCTATATATAAACCTTAATTTAATTCAATGGTTCTCAACCTTTCTAATGTCGCAACTCTTGAATACAGTCATGTTGTGGTGACCCCAACCATAAAATTATTTCCGTTGCTGCTTCATAACTGTAATTTTGCTACTGTTATGAATCCTAATGTAAATATCTGTGCTTTCCGATGGTTTTAGGTGACCCTGCTAGCAGTTCTCAAATCTGTGGGTTGTAACCCAAAGGTTGAGAGCCGCTGCTGTAGAGCCTGTATTAAAGGGTTACAACATTAAAAAGATTGAGAACCACTGATCTAGTTGATCAAATTACTGGGCATTTTTACATCTATTGAATTGTTAGTTCCTAATAAAGCAAAGATATGATGAACATTTTTGTATGTCAGTTACTTAGAAGGGATACATGCAGAACATATTCTATTTGCTGATGATAAGAATAATATAGATGTTGAGATTTTTCAAACATTTCAAATCTTTGATCTAGATTATGAAATAATTTCAATGACAATAAAATGTTCTTGTTTTTAGGAACAGAAATAATTGCTGAAGCAAAGTGTCCCAGCTGAAAACTTTACAAGGGAAATGATCAGCAGATGATGATGAAATAGCAGATGAAAATAGATGATGAAAAAGCATGTTAAATACAAAACATAGTTGGCAATTAATAGCTCCACTACTATTTAAATTAGTCTCACATCTATGCCTACAGTGTTTCCAACAGTTTTAAAAATTAAACTCATTAAATCAGACTCATTAACAAAGAAGTCCAAAAGCAACTTTAAAAATACATTACTGATATGTAAAATCTGTCTTTAAATTTAGACATGAGATTATGTTGCTTTTCTTATTTAAAGAAAGGGGGGAAAATTGCAACAAAAAATAAAAATAAAAATGCAAAGTCAAGGTAACAAATATTTTTGGTTCTTGGACTAAAAAAGATAATGATCAGTGAGGAAAAATGAGAAGTGAAGAGAAATGAAATAGACCATACTACTGGTGAACTTTTTTACGTTAAAAAAGAAAAAGCCTTTTCATCTTATTTGGATTGATTGGGAATGAGAAGTGATAATTTGGAAGCTAAAACAATCAACAATATAGCCATTAAAACAAAATGGTTATTTAACATAATTCTAAACTAGGAATTTTTGTATGCATTTACACATACATTTTTCTTAGATTTCATGCTGAGTGATATTTGATTGTTTTATCTTCTGTCTTATTATTATTGAAATGTGTAAGATGTCCATTTGATTATGCTCTGCTAAGAGAGTATAATCTGAGTTAGATATAGACCTTATCCCTTAGGAAGTATTGTGGTTCACTAAGAACACAAAGACAAATATAAAGATGAAAATAGACGTCAAATACATGAATAAAATATTCTGCATAAAAATAAAAAAATTAAAAATACAGTAGTAATATATAAATATGTGTCAGGCACTGTGCTAGGCTCTGGGACATAGCTCCACTCTAGGCCATCTCCAGCTACATAAATAGGAATTTAAGATAAAAATGATAAATAAATGAGGCAATTGAATACAGGAAATATTGGCTGATAGAATGCTGTTATGTAAAAAAAAAACATCCGCATTGCTGTTATTTTTGAACTATAAGTTTGATTCACTATCTCTTTGAATGTTTAACTGCTTAATATTTGCTTACAAAAGATGATAATAGCATATCACTTCTCTTTTTGGTATATTGTTGTATCTATATATACAGTATATAATAATTATATACATAATTGTGTAATATAATATAAAGTTATAATTAAATATATATAGATAGTAATTAAATATATAATTATAGCAAATTTATTATAATTACACATACAAAATTATAATAGTTTCAATAGATAATGAGAAACTGAAAAAATAGTTTTTTAATATTTTAAAATATTTTATTGATTTTTTTACAGAGAGGAAAGGAGAGAGATAGGGAGCCAGAAACACAGATGAAAGAGAGACATTGATAAGCCGCCTCCTGCACGCCCCTACTGGGGATGTGCCTGCAACCAAGATACATGCCCTTGACCGGAATCAAACCTGGGACCTTTCAATCCCCAGGCCAATGCTCTATCAACTGAGTGAAAGTGGTTTCGGCTGAAAATATCTTGATAGCATTTTAATACAGTACAATATTTTCTTCTAAGCCTAACTTTTATATGACTAGTCTCTTGGTGCTCCTAGACTCAGTTTCTATGTAGAACTGTTGGCATTTTTCAATCTTTAAACCTTATTTCTTCTAGCCTATTCAAAATGGTATCTTCAAACAACACTTTTTATCTTGATCCCTTGATCCTCCTTTTATGTATTTTTATATATTTAACATGTTCCCAACTCTTATACTTGTCCTATGTATGCTTTCTTTTCTTTCATGTCACTAATATGCTTCATTCTAGTTCTCTATCATCTCTCTTCTGAATATTCATCAATATTAGTTGATGAAGGTCATGAGCTCAAAATGAAAATGACTAGAGAGAGTCACAGAGAATTGGGTATTTTATAGTGCAATGCTTGTTATCACAACAACCTCTTCTGCTTTTTCCTAAGGCTGCTGTAGCTACAATGATTTACCATGAAGTTTTTACTGTGACAAGTGAGAGGCAGTGTTCCTTCTTGTTTTCTTTCATCAAAGGCTGCAAATGTCAGCAAACTGGTACTCAGCCACTTAGGAAGCCCCAGCACTCAGCAATAGGCATTTCCACCTTCAGTGCTTCCCCTTCTTTTCTCATTCCAGCGCTAACCTAGCATCTCACACATTGGAATAGAGGTTTTCTAAGATTTAACCTCCAATATTGCCTTCCCATCTTCCCTCTGTTGCTCTCAGTAACTTCAGTTATAGGGCATTTTCTCTGAGGTATATCATATATAATTAACACTAAATGTATCTCTGTTATAATTAAGTAGTTATCTGTTATAATTAAGCTCTAAAACACAAGTAAATTAAATAGAAAGTATATACAAAATTATTTTTGTACTTACTCTCCTTTTTCTACCTACCTTACTCGATTAGATTTTTATTTCACTGGAAAGAATCTGAAAACATGCCATTTAAATATTTTTTTTAATGACCAATTTAAGGAATCTAGAACACTAAAATGACTCTGCAATGCTTTCTACCTTTCTAAAGAATAGGATCAGTTGGGAGATATCTATGTGAAGAGAGAGCAATAAAGATTTATGTATTCTGAATATTGCATAGTAATAAAGTTCCAGAGTTTTCATACTTAATGTACCTGATACTCAAACACTGGTCAGATTGTTTTGAAAGTTATTCAAAAGATTAGTTGATGTTTTGCAAACAATAGTTAACTGGTTTATTATGGCTGTAACTCTACTAACTGTAAGCTTTGATATAATAAAACATTATGTTTTAATATAAGAATTCTTATTTTGTTTCCTGTGTCTTGGAAAATGAATGCTTTTAGTTCCATTTATAAAAGTAGACATTATTGTTATCATCAAATCTTATTTGAAAATACTAGAATTTAAATATTTAATAAATAGAATTTGATTATCTTAAGTTAAACATGATTATATAGATTTTTTTTTGTTTAAACCCTAATGTAAGAAAGTACCAGTAAGAAATATATTCAGAAATGAATGCTAGAATATAGAAATACTGTCAAAAATTTACATATCCTTATACTTTTTAGAACATAAATTTGTTGGATAATTATATTTTAAATTACTATATAAAAATGCAGGAGGCAGATAATGATAATAGTGTTATTCTGTTTTCAGATAAAAGCATCCTGACTAAATATGTGTTCACCACTCTGGAGAGAATAAAAGAATTTCCCTGAAAGAAGCTCTTGGGTGGATTTGTAATGGAAAAGAATTTGCGACTGAAATGAAATGAATACCATCCGTTGAAGAATGGTATGTTTTGTGCTGTCCCCATATCACTCAGCTCTTTGTATGAGCATGCCTCAAGTGTTTCCTTCACTGCATACTAATGGGGTGCATTAAGCTTCATGATACTTTCATACCAATTCTGATAACTATAGGAACATAATTCCCAGGGTGAGCATTTCAAAAATTCTAACATTTGAAATTCAGGTCAATTTAGTCTGAATATTCTTGTCCAAATGTGAATATATGTATAAAAATGTGAGCTGCAGGACAGATAGGTTCATATTCATACCTTCACAGAGCTAAAAATTGCTATCTGGCATTCTGAATAGGCTCCCAGCTTTCAACATTCTCAAGGAAGTGTTACTTACTACAGCTTTCTTCATCTGAATTATCACTGCAGTCATTTTGACCATCACACCGCCAGTGATCTGGAATACAGTTGTTGTTTTTACACTGGAATTCATGGGGTCCGCAAGTTTTCTTATCTGTAATAGAAAGAACCAGAGTTTCACTTTTCACTTCTATGAAAACCTCCCTCACAATATCCTCACTGCCAGGCCAATTTCAAGGCGTATCGGATTTCCTCCAAATTTGATTAAATTCTAACTCAGAAGTATTCCCTAGGAAAATTAAAGGCTGATAATGAATAAAATTCATCTTTATGTCTTGTTTTATGTTGTTATAGGTCATATTTTAATCACAAGCTAATTACAAAGCAATTGGTTGGATTACGCATACAAACTCAACACAAAGCACCAATTAATGAAAACAAATGAACATCAAAATTATCCAAAACTTCCCTTCTCTTTAGAATACTCCCTCCCTATGCCACCTTCTATTTATGCTATAAAGCAGCAAAGGGAAATGGTTATCAATCAGACTCTGAGGTTGTCATCTTGTCTTTCTCCCCAAGGAGTTCTTATTCATAATCTACCTATAGTCAGCTGCTCCAATTCCATAAATCATAATAGTGCACAGCGTGCACACCTTGACAGTTAATAAAGTGCCATCTCAATGGAACATCTAAACAATCTCAATGAGTATCAGGAGAGGTATTAACTCACTCTTCACTTTACAAATGACAAAACAGAGACTTAGAAGTTTATGAACTTGATGAATTTTCACTATCATTAAATGGCACAGCCAATATAAAAAGTATGCCTTTATTCCGGATTTAGTGCTTTTTACAAGTCTATATTCATATGAGCCAGTTTCAGAATGCATATAATAGGAATTTATTTAATGTTTAGGTCATATATTTTAAACATTTCTTTGAATAATATCTAATTGTACATAGTCTAAAAGAGTGCTTATTGAATTTTAAAATGCATACTTATAAGTCACTTGGAAATTTTGCTAAAATAGAGATAATGATTGAGTAAATCTGGATTTCTAATAAGCTCTTTAGTGATAACATTGTTCTTGGTCTATGAAACACACTGAATAGCAAGGGTCTAAATCATCAAGATAACATAAATTCAATAACATAAAAAAATAATAAAATTATAAATGCTAGTATACTATTTAAACACGTTTATGTCCCTTTCATATACTTAGATATACTTCTTATTCTCAGACATATTAAAGAAAAACAATGAAGCTTTTAACAATTTAGACTGGTGAAATAAGTTAACTAAAGGAGAAGATCAGCTCTTTGGTGATGGTTGCTATACTTTACTTCAAAATGCATCTTATATAATTGAGATTCAAATCCTATCTAATAAAAGTGTAATATGCAAATTGACTGTACCTCTGCTAGACCCACAAGCCATGTTCACCAGCTATGCCCACCAGCCAATCAGAGTGAGTATGCAAATTAACCCAACCAAGATGGATACAGCCACAGAGAGAGCAGGAGGAAGGCTTGAGTTGGCCCTGCCGATGGCGAAATCAAGCTTTCCACAAACCCTGGCTGGCCCAGGTCTCCGCTTAAGGCAACAAAGTGTCAATGGCTGTGTGAGCAGAAGGCTTGGCTCCACTCCAGGCTACAAAGTTTCAATTGTAGAAGATAATTAAATCCCAGATACCAGGGCCTCACTTGGGTCACCGGGGGCATGTCCAGCCTGCAAACCACCACAGATCCCTCATCCAGGCAACCCCAAGGGAACACCCACCCTGATCCTGGACACCCTTTAGGACAAACCAGCTTGCCTCACCTGTGCACCAGGCCTATATCTTATCTAATAAAAGAGTAATATGCAGATTGACCATCACTCCAACACTCATGATGGCTGCCCCCATGTAGACACAAGATGGCCACCACAAGATGGCCAGCATGGTAGGGCAGTTGGCATGGACCACGCCTGCAAGGGAGGGCAGTTGTGGGTGATCAGACCATCAGGGAAGGGTAGTTGGGAGGGACCAGGCCTGCAAAGGAGGATAATTGGGGTTGATCAATCCCACAGGGGAGAACAGTAAGGGGCAATCAGGCAGGCATGGGAGCAGGTAGGCATCAATCAGGCTGGCAGGAGAATGCTTAGGGCATGATCAGGCTGGCAGGCAGAAGCAGTTAGAGCAATCAAGGCAGGCAGGTGAGCAGTTGGAAGCCAGCAGTCCTGGATTGTGAGAAGGATGTCCTACTGCCCTTTTAGTCCCAATCCTACTAAATGGGCAGTCAGACATCTCTCAAGGGGTCCCAGATTGGAGAGGGAAACTTGGTTAAAGGACATCCACCCCTTGCTGTGCACAAATTTTGTGCACTGGACCTCTAGTAATATTATAAAAGCAAAAGTGATTTATATATAATTATAAAAAATAAAGAATGAACAGCTATTGAGAACTCAGTCTATCTCTTAGCTAAATATTTTTGTAAATATGATCACAATCTTCCTAATATCTGTAAGGTATTATTATATGCATTTAAATACACAAGAAACATAAGTTGTAGAGTTTAAGTTACTTCTCTAATCTTATAAAGCTATTAAATGACAAAATGGGAATTTATATACAGATCACACTCCAGAATATTCTACATTTCTGTAGAAATTCTCATGATGGGTTTCAAACACATTTTTCAACTAAATAGCTAGATGATAGATTACAGATAGATAGATAGATAGATAAATAGATGATAGGTAAATGGTAGATAGATTATAGGTACCCCCACATTCTCTTCCTTTTCTTCTTTCCTTTCTTTTTTATGCCTGTCTACCAGCTAATGATGACTCAGAATGTAATGTGTGTCACTGTGTTGTATGCTGTTTTATAATATATCATTTTTTGCCTGTGTCATACATAACTTTAAATTTTTAAATATGCTTAAAATCTATAGAATTTCTAATGTAGCATTCTATGCATCTCAAACAATGAAGAAATATGTCAGAATGGTTGGAATTTGAACAATGGCCATTAAAAATATAGAGTTTGGTACTACACTATTTAAATGGTTACTTCACTTTTGTAAATAAAACAAACTCTTCTGAATCTATTACTTTATTTATAATGTTGGTTGATGTAGTTACTTGCATTATTAATTTTTAAAAATGTTTTTATTGATTCTAAAGAGGAAAGAAGGGAGTGAGAGAGAGAGAGAGAGAGAGAGAGAGAGAGATATCAAAATGCGAGAGAAACATTGACCAGCTGCTGCCTACATAAGCCCTATTGGGATTTGAGCCTGCAACCCAGGCATGTGCTCTAAATGAGTCAAAACAACATTTTTTTTTTGGTGCATGGGATGATGCAAAACCTACTGAGTTACAATGGTCTTTCCTTATTTTTAAATATTGTTTTAAAGTTTTAGAATATAATGTAAGAAAAATCAGACTTGACCAGATAAACAGATAATGTGACCTAACATTAAAACATTATCTCTAAGCAATTCTCCATAATGGCAAAGGTTAACAAGTGGTACTGATTATCAATACAATCCATGTCTTTTTTAGTTTTCACCCTAAATCCTATTTGTCTAAATGTTTGTATCATATTTTATGTTTGAAAGAATTCTGAACTTATATTTTAAAAACAAATTACAGTTCATTTCTAAGATGTTAATTTGGGCCATTCAGACATAGTAACATGGAAAGGTTAATTGCCTTATGGTAAGATTATTCAGATTTTATGTTTCCAAGTTATTTAACTTTTGGATCCATGGAATTATTAATTAAAATTATAAATAAAAACTATATCTGTATTTAAAATCTTTTTAGACATGTTTGAAGGCGTGCACGTGCACACACACACACACACATATATGCATGTGTGTGTATGTATATATATATATATATGTGTGTGTGTGTGTGTGTGTGTATATATATATATATATATGTATGTATGTGTGTGTGTGTGTGTGTGTGTGTGTGTATGATATCTTAATAAGACGATGTATGAGCAGGGTCTAAAACAGTGGTTCTTAAATTGGCTCTGCATTAAAATCACCTGGGGTATTTTAAAAATCCCTTGCCATTCCATATGTCACATCATATAATCAGAGTTTCTGGGATGGAGTCCAAACATCAGTATTAGTGTTAAAGTTAGCCTGGTAATTCCAATGAACAGCCAAGGTTGAAAATCAATGGCCCATAAAATTAATTGCAGAATATATGTAATCCCACATTATATTACTCTAGTGTAATTAATATAAACTGTTCATAATATACCAAGTTTTTTATTCATTCATATTGTTAAATAGTATTGGAAAGTGTATTATTTCACTTTAGGTGTTGGAAATATAGAGAACCAAATATAGCATAGTCATGCACCATTTAATAGGGATACATTCTGAGAATTATTAGCTAATTTTGTTAATGTGCAATCATAGAGTGTGCTTTCACAAATCAATGTAACTGCATAACTAAGTTACATGGTAGAGCCTATAGTTCTTACACTACAGGCTATACAACACATTACTGTATAAAACTACAGAAGATAAAGTCAAGCCCAAGAGAAAGTAATGCCATTAATAGATATGGTAAACAGGAGATGTATGCGGCTGCTGCTAGTAAAATGGCACACTATTTTACAACAAATATTTTTATATAAGTAGAAAGAGTACAATTAAAATAATAATTAAAATATAATATAATAAAATACATAAACCAGTGATATAGTTTTTTACTATCAGTTACTATATACTCTTCATAATTGTATGTGCTATTCTTTCCTACAACAGGCAGAGCAGTATATTAGTTTATACCTATATCACTACAAACACCTGGGTAGTGTGTTGCACTGTGACATTAGGTGATAGGAATTTTTCAGCTCCATTACAGTATTACTAGAGGCGCAGTACATGAAATTCATGCACAGGGGTGTGTGTCCCTCAGCCCCACCTGAACCCTCTCCAATCTGGGACCCTTCAAAGAATGTCCAGAAGCCCTCAAGGGATTATGAGAGGGATGTCTGGCTGCCTGTTTAGGATCGGACCTAAACAGGCAGCCGGACATCCCTCTCACAATTCAGGACTGCTGGCTTCCAATTGCTCGCCTGTCTGCCTGCCTGATTGCCCCTAAGTGCTTCTGCCTGCCAGCCTGATCATCCCCTAACCACTCCCCTGCCAGCCTGATTGATGCCTAACTGCTCCCCTGCCAGCTTGATTGCCCCTAACTACCCTCCTCTTCAGGCCTGGCCATCCTAATTGCTCTCCCCTGCAGACCTGGGTCCACCCCAACTGCCCTTTACTGCAGGCTTGGTCACCCCCAACTTCCTTTCTCTGCTGGCCTGGTCACCCCTAACTGCCCTCCCTTACAGGCTTGATCACCCCCAACTATCCTCCCTTGCAGGCCTGGTCCCTCTCAATTGCCATCCCCTGCTGGCCATCTTATGGTGGCCAACCTGTCTCCACATAGGGTCAACCATCTTGTGTGACAGTCAATTTGCATACTACTCTTTTGTTAGGTAGGATAGAGGCCTGGTGCATGGGTAGGAGTCAGCTGGTTGACTTGAAGGGTGTCCTGGATCAGAGTGGGTGTTCTTTTGGGGCATGGGTCACCCTAGGCAAGGGGCCTGTGGTGGTTTTCAGGCTGGCCATGCCCCCTGGTGACCCAAGTAGAGGCCCTGGTATCTGGGATTTATTTATATTCTATAATTGAAACTTTATAGCCTTGTGACAAGGTCTGGTCTGGCCAGGGTATGCAGGAAGCTTGGCTTCCTTCATTGCTGGAGAAACCCAAGCCTCCTGTTTGCTCCATGGCCACAGCCATCTTGGTTGGGTTAATTTGTATACTTGCTTCTGATTGGCTGGTGGCTGTGGCTTGTGGATGTAGCAGGGGTATGAGCAATTTGCTTTTATTAGACAGCATGGGACTAAGCATATGTAGTTTATCCTTGTTTAAAACATCTTTATATGGCACATGAATATATTTGAAAACTATGTTATTGTTGTTCATTATGCTTTCACATTAATTGTAGATACTAGTAAAATTGTATTCACCCAGAAAGGTGTGGCAAAGTATATAATTCTATGTAGTATATGCTGCAGTACTTTTGGTTCTTATCTATGAGGGATGGAACATTTCTGAAAAGAGACACAAGAATCTGTTGACAGTGATGCTTTTGGATCAAGAACTGGGGAAGTGGACTGGGAATGGAGTAAAAGAAAATTCAGTTTCTCTTTATAATGAAAGAAGTTCAAAGAAATTAACCTAGTCCTGGAGTAAAAGTGAATTCAGGGAAGCCATAACATTCAGAGTCATATATATGTTTAATTATATTTTTATAGATATCAAAAATAAAACTTCAAAAACTTTTACAATGGTATCAATAAATGATTAATACCTATGAATTAAACTTGTAAAATTTGCATAAGTATATAATGTTGCTGAGAGAAATTGAATTATGCCTAAGAAAATTCAGTGCTAGATCACTTTACATAGACTAGAAAACTCAAAATTGTTAAAATTTTCTCTCAATTAAAATATAGTATTAATGCAAAACTTATCAAAATTCCAGCAAGTTATTTTGAAAGAAACAATTATTCTTAAATTATCTTGAAATGAAAAGTATCTGGAATAATCAACCATATTGAAAAAGAACAAAGTTAGAGAATTTACAGTACCTGTTATCAAGAGTTGTTATAAGGCTACAGTAATCACAAGAGTATAGTGTTGAACAAAATGAAACCAGAAATATAGACACACATATATGATCAAATGTTTTTCATAAATATCTCGCTAGTTTAATGCAGAAAAGTCCTTTATAGCAAATATAGCTATATAGCTGAAACAAGTGACTATCTACATGAAAAACACAAATCTTAACCTATCATATGGTATTGCTTTACACACACACATAAATCAGAGATTATTATAAGTATAATATGAAGCTTCCAAATTATAAAAGAAATCATAATTTTGGAATAACTAAATACAAAAAAAACACACATTAAAAACAAAGAAATATTGGTAAATTGGACTTAAACAACACTTTCTTTAAACCTCTTCCTGGAAGTCCCATATAACACTTCTGCTTACATTTCAATTGCTGGAACTTAGTCACACGATGACACCTAGCTACAAAGGGAGCCAGGAAATGTGATGACTTATTCCAGATAGTAATCTATCAACCTAAGGTTTAGGATTCTGTTTCCAAAAAAGAAGTAAAAATGGTTATAGATATAAACAATTTATGAGTCTCTGTCAATAAACTAACATGACTAATTAATGCCATCAAGAGGATATCTACATATATTGAAAGAGAATAATTATTTTATTTAGAGATTGCAAGTATTATATCCTCAATTACCTTGGGTAACTTGTTTTAAAATGTGAAGAAAGCACCCATTTCAGAAGACACCAGTAAAGAAGAGCTCAGTAATATAGAAAATGAATATAAAGTGCTTATAACTCTGAGTACTTGAGTCCAAATTGTGTCTAAAGTCAACTCCGTATCCATGCATGCAAGCACAACAAATGGACACAAGATACTGGGGGATTGGGATGAGGGCATATGACAGAAGCTGGGGGAGGCTGGGGTAAGGTCAAAGGGGGGAAAAGTAAAGTATAAATAAATAAATAAATAAATAAATAAATAAATAAATAAATAAATAAAGTCAACTCCATTCCTTCCTTGGATTCTAGCCAATGTATTTGTATTTTACTACTAGTTTGTGTTGATCTGTCTTTTATAAGCTAGAGTCCTACCTAAGGCATATACCATGCTATTTTTTATTGCTTAAAATTCTTATGGATTTCTAATATTAATGTTCTTATCTATATGTGCTGGTTTATATAATGCCTAGCCTATTTCATTGGTTTCTAATTACCTGGGGAATATAAATCTCCTTTCACAAGAAAACTAGAGTCAGTATCTATTTAAAAGTGATTTGCAAACCCAGGCTTCCTTGAAGATGGGAGATAGCATCAACACAGTTTTTCAGCATATTCTCTGCATGACATATGTTATTACAGTTTCTAGTGATATTGATTATCTGGAAAGCTTCAGGTTGCTTTTCATTGCAAAGTGTTTTGTGGATATGAAAATTCACTTCATGGTATTGCCCATCATCCAGGGTAATATTCCTCAATGAGCACTCACATGTACATCCTAGGGAAAGTGGGTAGAATATGTGGGTGCACCAGCAGTTGAAAACAGCTGCAGCTTGTCCCAGTAAAACCTTGCAACTTCTGTTCTGTGTTTGAATTTATTATTATTGTTTTAACTTTTACATTATTCTTTTATGTAGAAAAGAGAAAGGTTTATAAAGTAAAACAAATTACCAATGACATATTTTCTTTATGAAGAGGTAAATCTATAATAAGCTAGCTCTCTAGACACTCCAATAATGACATTTAAAAAAACTGCTTGTCAATGCAATGTGATTTTCAGTGTAAAGTTTTGAACTTCCATTATGTAGTTTTAGAAAATGTTGTATTACATCCTGTAATGTTATCTGTCGCATATGACACCAATTTGTGATTTTTTTTAAAAGAAATTTGTATTGTAGTTTTAATTTGTTGGGGGGAGAGGGTAGTTATTATTTCATCTTTTGCCAATAGACTCTGTACATCATGTGCCAAACTTCTGCTTTTCATTCATAATTCTTTTTTCAACAGCCTGTCATAATTGCTTAGGTTTATTGAGAAATAATTGACATATATCACTGTTTAAATTTAAGGTGCACAGCTTGATGCTTTGATTTACATATATGTGAAATGATTAGTAAGACCTTAGTTGTTGAGCTTAATTAATTCTTTCCAGAAGGCTGAGATGTGATTTATTCAAAAACTGAATAATTTTTCCCTCACTAGAAATAGTGTAAATTGAAATAATCCATTCCAGGCCCACAAATGACTCCCTGTTTTCACCTTTCTTAAATATAGTACATAGCTAGTATACTGTTTAATCTATAAATAAACACTTTTTTTAAAAAATTTATTGAACCACCTCCTATTAGCCTTAAATGAATCACTTTCAGCACTTGTTCCAGGGGTATCTTGCAGGTCAGTAGGGGTGTCTTCACTTTTCACATATCACTGGCTATCTGCTTGTTTAGCCAAATCAACAATAAGAGTTTTGTTTGTTTGTTTTTATCTCTTCATTTGCCTATGGTCATTATTTCTTTCACATTCTTAGCAGCATTAGCACTCTTAATAACCTCTTTATGTTTTAAATTGTGCTAATAGTTAATGTATCACAAAACTATTAAATTAAATAGTTACTTGAACCCAGTAACAAAAACATTCCCTCCTTTGTTTGCTGCCTAGAGATTTTTTTTTGTCATGCTGAGGTATCAGCATAAAAGGGTTGTCAGATTGAAAATTGAAGTTTGGTCAAGAACTTAGACATTTTTTTCGCATGAACAACTTGGGAAAAATTTCTTCCAGATGGGAGATGTTTGAGAACTGAGGCCTTTCTGTATCACAATAGGTTAAACTAACATACATCTTCTATGGATACATTAAAAAGAAAAAAGGAAGACAATTTTCTGTGATGAAAACTCTTAGGATTTACTGTTAACAACTTTGCTATATATCACCAAGCAGTGTTACCTATAGCCATCATGTTGTACATTTTAGTACTTACTTATATCACAACTGAAAATGTATAACTTTTGATCACTTTCCTCTAATTCCCCTTTTGCCTACATTCTGCCTCTAGTAACCACAAGTTTAATCTATTTTTTTAAATGAGTTTGAAGGATTTTGTTGCTTGTTAGATTTTTTTTTTAAAGATTCCACATATAAGCGAGATCATACAGTTTTTATCTTTATCTGACCTATTTTACTTATCATACTGCTCTCAGATTCATCCATGCTGTCACAAATGGTATGATATCCTTGGTTATTTTTATTTTGTGTGTGTGTGCTTATGGTGGAATACTATAGCAGGTCCTAGGGTTATGTTTTATTCAATATCATTTCATGATAATGATGATGACATGTGTAGGATCTTAACTCTTGTTTATATCAATTAGTCTGTGGTAATATTGTTTTGTTATAGGTCTTTGTTTGCAGTTTCAGTAACCTTTTGACTTTGTGCATATACCACGACTTCTCTGTGCATGCATTAATCAAGGGATACTTAAGATGACAATCAAGCCAGCAGGGGAGGGCAGTTAGGGGCAACCAGGCCAGCAGGGGAGGGCAGTTGGGGACAATCGAACTGGCAGGGGAGAAGTTAGGCATCAGTCAGGCTGACATGAGAGTGGTTAGAGGGTAATCAGGCTGGCAGACAGATGTGGTTAGGGGCAACCAGGCAAGCAGGCAGGTGAGCAGTTGGGATGTCTGACTGTCAGTTTAGAGGATCAGGCCTAAACCAACAGTCGGATATCCTCTGAGGGGTATCATATTGGAGAGAGTGTAGGCTGGGCTGAGGGACACCCCCCTTTCCCAATCCATGAGTTTCTAGGCTATATAATAAAATCCTAAGTAAAAATTATAGCAAAACAACCACAAGGAGTGGTTGCTATGATATGCCCTGATCACTGGGGGGCAGACACTCAATGCAAGAACTTCCTCCTGATGGTCAGTGTGCTCCTACAGTGGGAGCACCACTCAGCCAGAAGCCAGGCTCACGGCTGGCAAGAACAGTGGCAGTAGCAGGATCAGGCCTAAGCCGACAGGCAGACATCCCCCAAGGGGTACCACCGAGTGCACAAATTTCAGGTACCAGGTCTATACTCTATATCTATAAAAGCCGTTACCCTTACTATGGAACAAGCAGAATGACTGGTCACTATGATGTGCACTGGCCACTAGGGGACAGATGCTAAACATAGGAGTGTGTTCCAATAGTAGGAGCAACGCTCAGCCAGAAGCCATTAATGGCTGGCAAGCACATTAATGGTGGCAGGAGCCTCCCACCTCCATGGCAGGGCTAAGGAGTAGGGAGCCAAGTGGTAAGGAATGAGCTAGCAAGCAGTTAGGAGAGAGCATGTGGGTGGTAAGGAGTGAGCAGGTGGGAGGTCAGGAGCAAAGGGTTCCAGATTGTGAGATGGCACAGGCTGAGCTTCCCTACCCCAACACACAAATTTTATGCATTGGGCCTCTAGTGTAGTAACATTATTAAATAAATAGATAACCACTTAGTAAATAAAAACTAATAAATAGTAAATTAAAATGCAAAAGAAGTGGATTGTAATGCCATTTTTTATAGTAAACAAGCTATATAAACTTGGAAGAAAAGTTATTATTTAAAACTTCTATGTTCTAAGCAGTGTTTCAAATGCTCTATATTATATTATCTGGTTGTAAGTGAATAAAATATTTTACTACAATTTTGTGAAACATTCTATTTATTTTATGTGCAAAGACCAAACCTTGGTAACCTGTTCAGGCCGCACAAAATATTAGAGCCATTAAGACATTTAAATGTTGTAGAAAACACATTCCTATATAAAATTCTTAAAGGTTACAAGAGATCAACCAAAGGACTTGTATGCATGCATATAAGCATAAGGAACACAAGACACTAGGGGTTTGGGGTATGCCTGGGAGGGGGTGGGCAATGGGGAGATATGTATACATGTAATGCAATAAAAAACAAAGAAAAAAAATGGTTATAAGATCCTTGAGGTCTTTTAAATGAAAATGTTTTACTTTTATTATTTGTTTATATTTTTAATCATCAGGTTTATAAAACATTTTTAGCCTCAACATAATTGTATTTCTTAAAAATAGCATTTTATAAATTGTAAAAAATTATATAAGTAAAATATACTTTTTACGGAAATATAAGACAATGTAATATATATATATATATATATATATATATATACACACACACGCATATATACTAGAGTTTCAGTGCACAAAATTCATGCACAGGTGTGTGTGTTTCTAGGCACAACCTGCACCCTCTCCAATCTGGGATCCCTCTTACAATCCAGGACTGCTGGCTCCCAACTGGTCATCTGCATGCCTTTCTGATTGCCCTAAATGCTTCTGCCTGCCAGCCTTATCATCCCCTAAGGATACCCCTGCCAGCTTGATTAATGCATAAATGCTCCCCTCTGAGCCTGATTGCCCCTAACTACCCTTCCCTGCAGGTCTGGTCATCCCCAAATGCCTTCCCCTGCAGGCCTGGATCCCCGCCAACAGTCCTTTCCTGCAGGCCTAGTTGCCCCCAACTTCCCCCCTCTGGCCTGTTCACTCCTAATTGCCCTCCACTGAAGGATTGATTGCCCCCAACTTCCCTCCCTTGCAGGCCTGATTCCTCCCAACTGCCCTCCCATGTTGGCCATCGTGTGGCGGTCAGCTTGTGTCCACATGGGGGCAGTCATCTTTGACCACATGGGGGCAACCACCTTATGTACTAGAGTTATACTAAATTTGCATATTATTCTTTTATTAGATAGGATTAAAGCCTGGCACATGGGGTGGGAGGCTGGTTTGCCCTGAATGGTGTCCTGGATCAGGGTGGGAGTTCCCTTGGGGTATGGGGCAGCCTGGGTGAGGGGCCTGTAATAGTTTTCAGGCCAGCCACACCCCTCCAGTGACCTAAGCAGAGGCCCTGTGATCTGGGATTTATTTATCTTCTATAATTGAAACATTCTAGCCTTGAGCAGAGGCCAGGGCCGGCCAGAGAGGGCAGGAAGCTTGGCTTCCTCCATTGCTGGGGAAACCCAGGCCTCCTTCTCGCTCCATGGCCACAGCCATCTTGGTTGGGTTATTTTCTCTCGACGATGTTGCTAACTTTCTATTCCTCCTCCTTCCTCTCTGTAAAAAAAAAAAAATCAATTAAATATATTTAAAAATATATAAGGAAATAATATTCATAGGTCATTAAAATCCTATATAATAAAATGATAGAATGCAAATTGTCCAAGCGGTCGTCTCGAGTTTGACCAGCAGGCAGAGCTAGCTGGGGGAAGGAAAGGAGGCCCTGGTCAGTAGCCAGCAGCCGCTAAGGACCCTACCAGTGCATGAATTTCATACACTGGGACTCTAGTTCTTATATAAATCAGTTTTATGATTGTACTACAGGCTTAATGCATGAAATTCATCAAGAGTAGGCCTTCCTTTACCTGGCTGCTAGCACCAGCTTCCATCTGGCACCTGGGACCCAGGTTTTCCTCCAGCCACCAGCAGGCACCCAACACCTAGGTTTCATTCATAGCCCCAGTTTTGTGCAGAAGGACATCTGGTCTAATTAGAATACTGTGTTTTTATTATTATAGATAATATTTATTTTGTGAATATACTTTAGTTTAATAAAGCAGTCCTCTAGAGTTTGGTTTTCAATTTTCCCCCCAATTTGAATAGGAAGATAATTAATATTTACAATATATATGCTTTCTTTACAATTAAGTGTCAATATCTGTTTCAAAATAACTTTTATTTAGTGACAGTTATTATACTTTACACTGTCTTAGTAAAAGAGTATGAGAGAGAGAGTTAGTAGTTAGACAGATTCTGATAAGCATCAGGATAATATGTGGTTATACGGTTATGTTTATCATTGTACTTTAAACTGTTTATTTGAAATCTTGGACAAATAGGTTTCAAGACTTAAAAAAAAGTTGTTTCACATTATTCTTATATTTTGCTGCTAGGCATTTCTGTAGGAAAATAATTCTAACTGTATAGTTTATAATAAATGGAATATTTTTGTGTCCTATTGTGTATGTATGTGGGAACATTAAAAGCAATCATAGTTTTCAAAGAAAAATCTCTGTTTTTAAGCAACTACTCTAAATCATTTTTCTACCCAATATGCTTTGGAAATACATAATAAATTCAGTCAAGAATGTTGAAGT
>PVJN01016388.1:0-42576 GCA_004026805.1 Lasiurus borealis
TCATCATTGAAAGACATTTATGAATGCCTAAGAACATAGTTGGGCCCAGAGATTGTCACAGCTTAGGGGGAAAAAAATCACTTGAGTTATCTAATCTAGCCCTCCTAATGAATTCCCATCATTCTTACTAATATCTCATTTAATTAATTATCAAATATAGCGATTGTGCTTTGTATCCTTCCTGTGCAGGACATCTTTCCCGCCCAACTATTATTACTAATTTATTCCTCATGTCTAATCTAAACTTTTCCTTCCTTAGTTTCAGGCCATTGCTCTTTTCCAGACCCTCTTCTGAGACTGAATAATTCCCCTAATTCATTTATAGTGTTACCTTTAGAAGGTATTTAAAGGCAGTGAACATTTATCCCCAGAGCCTTTCACTTTCTCAAACTACATAAATTTCAGTTCCCTTAGTCCTTACCTCACCCTGCCCCTGTCACACTGTCCAATCCTCGGGTATTTTATAACACTCCTTGGTATTTCCCCTTCCGAGAGAGAGCTGCCTTTTGGGAGGGAGATGCAAAAACATAAAACCTCACGTAATAAACCACGAGGAGATGCCTCGGTGTTTATTTGACGCTGGCATTGGTGATCATCTGGTGGGCATGCCAGCGGAGTGCTTGCTTTGGCATATGTTGGAATATATGTGTGTTTTAAAGCCTTAATGTATTATGGCCTGTTGTAATTGAATGTCTATAAAGTAGCAGTTAAGAGGGTTTTATAGACCTTCGACGAGATCAGAATTCTCTAGCCCCCTCTTGTGGTAAAAGTGAGTACTACGCTTGGGCTTTTCTAGATTTTTTTTTTTTAGGTGACGAGGAAGGTGGAGATAAAGAAGTTCTCAACATGTGACCATAGGAAGTGAATCAAGGATTTAAAAACTATATGTATATATGTCCAGGTGTATGCACCCTCAGATGTGAGGAGTTTCTGATCCTTTATATTATTAATGCTCTAAAACTGAAAAGATATTACTTTCTTACAACCATCATTTCAGTATATTCTTATTACACAAATCAGGAGGACAAATAAAATAAAACCATAATCTTGAGGTTTTTCTGTTCCTAAGTAGGTAAATAAGGGACGCTTGGATATGAATATTAAACCAAAATTGCACATACTTTTTTCTTTGCCGTTATCAATGGATATTTTAGCATTTCTGACAGATGTAAACAGATATTCTAGATCTCCAATAACGTGCTAATCTTACCAGCTTTATAATTTACAATTGTAGACTTTCTTCTATGGTGAATGCATTTCAGATATTCATAATCGTTTAGTAAGTAGCAAATAGCTGAAGGGAAGATTAAACTGACATGCAAATAAGTTAGTGTGTATTGCTTATGGGAAATTTTCTACAGGCAGCACAAAATTATATTTCCTTTTCTAGGAGACCACTAAAGGTAACGCTTCTGTTTTGGAATAGTTGGTCTGTAGAAAAGAACCGGTGAAAAGTTGCTATTAATATGCTTCCCATGACAATTCAGGAAGAGATTAAAATTAGACATTTCCCCTAAGTAGTTATTTTTTTTAAAGCTACTAAGAAAAACTTAAATAATGGTTATGTCGATTGCCTTTATGCTCAAGTCACATTCTAATGAAAATAGGAGGTCCTATTTGGCAATTCTGAGAACTCTAGAAATAAATTAGAGATCATGCTTTTTATTTTTATTTTTACAGTTTAAGTACAGTTTATTTTGACAGTTATTTTGTATTAGTTTCAGTTGTACAGCTTAGTGGTTAGTCATATACTTTACAAAGTGTTCCTCCCAGTATTTCCAGTACCCACCTGGCACCGGACCTAGTTATTACGATTTTCCAAAAGGGAATATTGAAAATTATACTGATTGAGGAATTGCGAGTGAAGAAAGGCATAGACCTAGCAGAACAAAATAAAATGGGTCGGGCACAGGTGAAATGAGTGAGAATATTGTAATGACTTAAATATTAAATACGAAACTGCTCATTTTGACTGATTCTCTTTTTCTCTCCCACTTGAAGAGGTATAATTGTTATTGTTTTAAATGGCAAAGTGAATTCCATTTATGTGCTTTTCCCTTAAGTTGTGTGAATAAAATTTTAAGCTCAGCCATTTATTAATTTTTAGTATTGATATTCCTCCGGACATACGAAGACAAAAACTAACAAATCTAAAAGGTGAAACCTCTTAGTAACAAAGCTTGTCTGGATCTTTGTAGAAATAGCCTCATTTTCATACTTTTTGAAAAAGCAATCATTTGACATAATGTTTTCAAGACTTATCTGTAATCAATTTAGATGGTCTTACACACCCTGATTTTCCTGATCTCTGTGAGGTTTCTCAGGAAAATACTGGATCTGATTTTTTTCTTTCATGTAAAGGCTGCACTTTTCAGGAGACAGACTAAATTGTGGACTTTCACAAAAATTTGGAACATTCTCAAATGAGTCAAGAGCAGAAAATGGCCCTTAGTTATTATACCTGTGTTTTTTATATTTCAGTCGGTTAGATCAGCCAGAAAAAAATTACCGCTGCTGTGGATACACTATTCTTTGACTATTGATTTTAAACTAGGTATGTGTGTTTGCCCAAAACTCTCTGAAAGATAGCTTTCTTACTTAGAAATATGTCTTGATGTGGCTATGGTAAAAAGATTCATTTTGGAATAACTTGTTAACCCTGATTTATTCATCAGTTTAAGCATTTGTATTCTTTATTTTAGCATTAACATTAGGGAAATTATAATAACCAACTTCTCGGATGATTACAGGAAGATATAGGAAGTGTTTGCAAAGTTTGGCTTTTGTAGTGATCACGAGTGATTAGAGGGTCTTGTCGGAGTGTCATGGGCTGTTGTCAAAGTAGAGGACAGAGAGGTTTTTCTTTAATAAGCTGCAGTTCTTATTAAAGGTCTTATGGTGAATGTTATCTTCTTTAGCATGTCCCTAGTCTAGAAGGAAGGCGGGATACTTCTTTCTTCCTTGCTTTCTCTCTGAGCGTGTCAATGCTTCAGCCAGAAAGCAAGCCTCTTTCTGACTTTTCCTAAGGAACAGCAGCACAATTCAGGGGGTTCTTCTCGTGGAGTCTGTTGCATGTTTGCTTCTTCAAAAAGAGCGCATTTCCTTTAACATGATAGTCTCGTTTCTTAAAGTGTTTCCCCTTAATTTGGAATGAATTAAAATTTCCTTTTCATTTAAGATGAGACGCATGAACAAGGAGTCAAACAGGAAAAACTTTTTACTGCTTTTTTTTTTCTAAAAAGCAGCTACTCATTGCTTTTCTATTTGTTCCGTGGATAAATTATCAAGTTGTATTATAATCCAATTCTAAACATACTAGCTTTTTTAAAGGTGTGTTTCATTTAGGGTCAAGAGACAATGCAAGTAGCTTGCCTTACCGGTGGAAAGACGTTTTTCGGGTATAATAAGTTGGAGCTTTATCTAATTGAGGGAGGAAAATGTATACATGGATGCCTTTGCATATTTGGTCCAAAAAAATTAGAACCAATGTTGGAAAAGTTGATACTAGTTCCGGCTCAGTTAGGAAATCTAGATGATTCCACTAAACAGATGGAGCAAAAAATTCATGGGAACTAACTTGTGGAGGTGCATACATTTATAAAACTTTAGGATGTGTACTTTTTGTATCAGATTGTGTTCTTCAGCATTTTTTAAAATATTTTTTGTTTGTTTGTTTGTTTAAGAATTTTGTTAAGGAGAGGTCACTGAAATCGCACAAGTGAAGATTTGGTAAATTCTCCAAGTGGAGTTAGTAATGAGGGCACAGTTTCCAGCTCATTTATGATTGTTACAGGGTGACATGCTAGGTGTAGCAGTTATGACTGTTACAGTATGAATCCCTGTACAGAACTCGCCAAGACCCTGGTCCAGCTCTGTAGAAGCCAGACTCAGGCTAAGTTTACTTTTCCTGTACAAAGTAGGCAAAAATCGAGTTCTATCTGATTTAGTTCTAATGTTCTTTAAACTCTTACCCAGGTTATAACTCACAGTAATTCGAACCTACTCTGTTTCTCAGTCCCAGTGATATAAGAGCATGCAGGGTGTGATTTTCAATACCTGGCAAGGGTGTGAAATTAAGAAAAGATTTCTATGAAATTTTTCGCACACTCCGCTAAATGAATGATTGAAATTCCAATAAAGAAAAAATTTTAAAAACCTAAAAAGCCGTACGGGTTTTATTTTCCCCTCAATCCTTCAGCTCTCATAAATGTCTCCGTGAAAGCTATCTCTGCAGGGCTAGAAAAGAATATATCCTTTAATATTTACCGGATCAGGAAGATTTTTTTAAATGAGGCATCTCAATGTGAGGTATTGACCAAAGTGGGCTGGCAGGTTTACTGGCCTGGCAGATGCAGCTGGTTTGCAGTAAATCCATGTGGCAAAAGACCCCTGAGAAGTTTTTGATTAAGGAACTTTTACTCTCCTTTTAAAATGAAATATGCCGGTCATTTTTTAAATGATAAAAGCAGGTAGTTTATGTTGTTGTCTGAGTCAGATTCTGAAATATATATTTAATGAGCTTGTTGTAGAAAAGTTCCTGGATTTCTATGATGCTAACTTAAATGATCAGTTTGTAGTCCGGCACATCCAGAAAACATGTCAAAAGAAGTGATAAAAATAAGCCTAGTCAGCAAAAACAAGAACAAAGTTTTATATCGAAAGCCAGAAAACCTGCATTCAGAGAATGAATATTGTGTTTTTTTAATAAATGTTCTCAGTTGTGTATAGCTGTCATACTATAAGAAACTTCTGAATAGTATAATGAAAGAAAAAAACATTTTTAAGTTAACAAATATAATCTTAAAATATTTGTAGTTTTTTTTAAAAACAAGTTATGCCTTATAGATTACATTTCTCCTTAGAGTTAGTAAAAGAAATGATTCATTTAAAGCAAGGTGAAGAGACTCGAAACGCTAAACCATTTTATTAGGAATATGAATTCAGAGATGATGTTTTGTATAGAGTTTTCACAATTGAAGTTTATAATTTATTGAGAATAAAATTTTGAAGAGAGTGCCTGTCCTTCAAAAAGCCACATGCCCAATGAGTACATTCTCTCTTTCCTTATCTGTTTTATTAACCAGTCCTTCTTGACTTTTGCATACAAGTAACATTTAACCCAATTGAATTTTTAGAAGTCTTATCTGATTCTTTTAAAACTTTTTTGATTGAATGAGGTAAGAGGAGAAGTGCGGAGGGGAGAGAGACAGAGACAGAGAGACAGAGAGAGAGATCTCACATTGATTTCTGGTTGCTGTTGAGGAAGAGCTATGTGTCTATATTCCCTCCCAAATTAAACTTTTTTTTTTAATCCTCCACGCCGCAGTAACAAACACTGCCCCTTCACTCACTGAGATCCTACGTTCAACCCCACAATCTCAGGAGAAGCAGCTAAAGCCAGCGGCCTCATTCTTCACCGAGATAATGCCTTCTCCGCGGCTAATAGCTCCTTGTTCATCAAGGAAACGAATGTTCGCCGAGGTGACGTGCTCTTCACCCCCTGCTCTTTGTTCTGGGGTCCCTTGGACCGATCGTATCAGCCTCGGCACTGACAAATAGCCCCCCAAACTTTAACACTATGTTAAATTGAGTTATGAGGTTTTAAGGTTACACTCCTCTGGCTAGAGGTTGATTGTCTCTGAGAGATAAAGGGATGGCGCTTCCCGAGAGCAGAATCCTGGCCATGGGATAGTCCTGGTTATTGAACTCATAGCTCTCTTTACCGGGGCACTTGGTCACCTTTCTCTCTCTCTCTCTCTCTCTCTCTCTCTCTCTCTCTCTCTCTCTCTCTCTCAATACTAAATTGGTGAATCACCATTCTCCACTTCCTCCCCCAACATTCTAACACCCACAACATTCTAACAGTTGAAGGAACAAGACAACTCAAACAAACAGAACAAACTCCTTGAGACGTCACGTAGCGTGTACCCACGACTAGAGGCAAGAGTCTCGGTTCTCGTTCGCCCTTCTCCTGGCTACATGGATGTGTGAGAGGGTCTGAGGATGCAAAAGACATCCCTTCCCCTTCCCCCCGCCCTCCAGTTTCTCCTGCATCCGTTTGATTGCTCTTTTTAAATAAATAAAAAAATGTTTTTGGATTATGCTCCGGAGGCGGCATTTTCAGACTTGCTGTACGGACACAATTTCGAGCTGCAGCCTGGGTGACAGTGATGAGACAGTTCTGCATGCCCGTCTTGGTAGAGAGTTTAAGAATGATGACATTCCGTCAAAACCGGTTTGGCTCAGTGGATAGAGCATCAGCCTGCGGACTGAAGAGTCCCGGGTTCGATTCCAGTCCAGGGCATGTACTTGGTTGCGGGCACATCCCCAATAGGGGGCGTGCAGGAAGCAGCTGATCAATGTCTCTCTCATCAATATTTCTGACTCTCTATCTCTCTCCCTTCCTCTCTGTAAAAAATCAATAAAACATATTTTTTAAAAAAAGAATGGTGACATTCCAACCCAGCACACCATCCCATAAATGCTTTTATAATAGTAAAAACTGCTGTGTAATGGTGAATTAAACCCTGATCCCCTCGCCGCTACGTCAGATAAATTTAAGAGAACTATGATGAGTGGCACTGGTGATCCCATAGAGAGAAGCTTCAGGCGAGCTGCATTCTAGGAATTCCAGAGGAGCCCTGTTTCGGGAGAAGTGTTTAAACAATGCGTGGCACCAGCCCGCAGGAGATTTACTATACTGTCCTTCATTACCAGCAGCAACAATCACTTAGCATCTAACTATGCCGACTGCATGGCACTCTAGAAGGTTAATGAATAGTGCCTGCTTTCTATAATAAATTTATGGAAGGCCTACCATATGCCAGCCATAGTGTTTTACATACATTACCCATAATTACCCTCACCACTGTGCAGAGCAGGTATGATTACTCGCAGACAGAGGGAGAAACGGAGCGCCAGAGAGGTTAACTCGCCCCAGGTCCTTGGCTCATTGAGGCAGAGGAGGATGGGAACAAGTGTCTGGACATCAGAAGCTCATACCCTCCCCAAAATGCCACACAGTCTCAGAGAAAAGGGAGTCACCTCTGTTGCCACGCCCCCAGAGTACTCATGTACACTGCCAAGAGGAAGACTCGGAGACTCCAGCATTCCTTGGGAAAACAGTAGTGTATTAATAATGGCTGCCATTAATGGAGCATCCATGGTGTCAGGCACTGACACAATTTCATGTCGTCGCCATTTGAGACTAATATTCAAAAGCTAAAGGATGGCTCATTTCAACGCTCATATCCCTTCCACGACCCCCCATTGTCTGCCGAGACGGTTTGGAAAGGGCTCTCCCACAGTGCTGCCCAGCAGAACTTTCTGCGATGATGAAGATGTTCTAGAATCATGGTACCGCTCAGGAGAAGAGCCTCCGCCATCTGGAGCTACTAGGCACTTGAATATATGGCAAGCAAGATATTTTAATTTAAGTATATATGTATTTATTTTGGGTGGTGAATACACAATGTAATAGGCAGATCATAGACATGTAGACGTGACACCTAAATGATCCTATCCACCAATGTCACCCCAATAAATTTTAAAAATAAAGTCTACGATTATCAAATCAATAGCCACCTGTAGCTCATTGCTACCATATAAGAAAGTGCAGCTCTAGAAAAATGACAACTTCTTAACTAGTCAGGACAACCTGGAAATAGTGTTTCAAAAATATTTTTTAATAGGAAGAAATAGGTAGAGGGAGATAGAAACACCAATGATGAGAGAGAATCACTGATCAGCTGCTTCCTGCACCGCCCTACTGGGGATCGAACCTGTAACCCAGGCATGTACACAGACCGGAAATCAAACCCTGACCTCCTGGATCATAGGTGGATGCTCAACCACTGAGCCACGCCGGGTGGGCTCAAACACTTCTTGATACATGTAGAGGATAGAAGTTAGGTGGGACAGGAGAGAAGAAAGCCTGGCGCAGGCGTAGAGTAGGGCTGAGGGAAAGGTCAGGGACGTGAGGCAGGTGAGGCAGCAGAGGGCCCTCAGCTAAATTTATGGGGGAAATCCGGAGAAAACAGGATGTGGAGGGGAGTGCTTTGAAGAAGAGCATTAGAACCCATAGTTAATGGATTTGCACAGATGGAAAGGTAAATAAAAACCAGCATTTTTTTTTCCGGTATTCACCTGCTGTAAATCATTTCTGACACGTTGGTGAGTAGCTTGGGTGTGAGTTGTTTAAGTGGGACTGGTGGAAGCTTAGAAGCTCTCATCCCACAGAACTCAGAGTCCTAGGGCTGTACGTTTTGGGGACTGGAAGACCACCACTATTCCTTTCCAAGCGTTCCCCAAGTCATAGCTCATCTCCTTGTTTCAAATCGGTGCCATATCTCACCTTTCTCAAGACCTTAATTCCCCAAACATTAAAATATTTTTTTCGCTCTAGCCGGCTTGGCTCAGTGGATAGAGCGTCAGCCTCCAGACTGAAGGGTCCCGGGTTTGATTCCAGCCAAGGGCACATGCTTGGGTTGCGGGCTCTATCCCCAGTCAGGCACGTGCAGGAGGCAGCCAATCAATGATTCTCTCTCATCATTGATGTTTCTATCTCACTCTCCTTCTCCCTTCCTCTCGGAAATCAATAAAGAGATATATTTTTAAAAAATATTTTTTTCATTGTAAATGTATGTAAGCCCCTGTTAATAATGAATGCTGTCACTAATTTGTACACGTTCATAGCACTTTACAGTTAAAAAAAAATCTTGTTTGAATGCATCAACCCATTGCACCCTCTGAGCTCTCTTGTGACGTGAGTGGTAGGTATTCTTGTCTGATTGGTGAGGAGAGTGGGCCTGAGATTTACCTGGGATCACACATCTTGCGTGGAGTAGAGTTAGAACCCAGATAGAAGGTGGGTTCTCTGACCACACTCTCACCCTGGTGGTCTTTCAGCCTTCAGCTCCCTCTGCAGCATCTCCGTGAGCTGTCATACTTCCGTGTGTGGGTTTTCCATTTTTCAAATTAGGAAACTGAGGCACAGACACCTCAAACGTGAGTCATCAAGCCTTTGGATCTAACCACATATTTGCAAGAAAAACAGGACAGAGAACACGTTCAACTGTCTTGTGAGTGTGTAATTACCAAAATGTGGACAGTGGGGAACTACCCACTGAACATCCCATAGTTTTCATAAATACATTGTAAGAGAAAATAATGGATGAAGAGCGACATGTAGATTAAAAGAGATTTATAAGACAGCAAGTGTTTACATGGGCAATATTTTTTTAAAATATATTTTATTGATTTTCTACCAAGAGGAAGGGAGAGGGACAGAAAGCCAGAAACATCGATGAGAGAGACATCTATCAGCTGCCTCCTGCACGCCCCCCACTGGGGATGTGCCCGCAACCAAGATACATGACCCTGACCTGAATCAAACCTGGGACCCCCTAGTCCGCAGGCCGACGCTCTATCCACTGAGCTAAACCAGTCGCGGCTACATGGGCAATATTTTAAAAAAAATTAAAAATTAAGATGCAGATATAGTAGAATCCAAACCTGAAAAGCATGGTTTATTTTCTGGTCTATCACTTAGTTTCTCAACTTACATTGAAAGAGTGGTCCATTAGCTTAATATTGAGCAATTACTTTGGAAGATACATATTTAAGTCGTTTTTTAAAACAAACAGCAGTTGCTCTTTTGTGTGTTGAGTCTAGTGGTTCATTCTGAATGGCCATAAACCCTTTGCCCATTTTGTGATCATCCCTTAAAATGGTTCTTTGGGAAGGAAATATGTTGGATTGAAGAGCCTTATAGGAAGTTCCTAGTATTCTGTAAATTTTGATAATGCTCAAGTTTATGGTTTATGGTCATTGGTACAAGGACAAACCTAGGGGGAAAAACAGTGAGGAGAAATTATTGAATGTGTTATTAATATCCTGCTGTGGATTCTGATCTACAATCAATATAAGCATGAAAACAAACATTAAAAAAAGAAAAATTTTGGACAGAAAATGAATGCACATACACTGTGAACTATACTGTCCGAGTGTTTGAATTGGGACTAGATAAACCATTTAAAACAAAATCAGTTCTTAACTCACAGGGGTGCTGAGTTGGCAGGGGGGGCGGGGGAAGGAATTTTTCAATGAGAGACGGCAACCTTACAGATGCTATTTCACATCAGTTCCAAAGCGCCAGAAGATGGAGGAGCCTGAACCATTTGACCTGCCGCGTTTCCCATAGGCGGTGATGGTTCCTTTTGTTTTTATCCTGTTTCCCGAGCTTTGAAACAAATGAATTTATCAAAGTTTCAAGAATAATATGGGACAGGAAGATTCTGACAGGCATCCTAATTAGTGGGGCCCATGCTAAAATAAACAAACGCATTTCTCTCCATTATCCGGACAGTTCGAGCAAGAGCAAGATGTATGTGCGAAGATCTTTGGGGCTGTTTATAATAAAAGTGGAATTATTGATGCTTGACACCCTTGGAAGGATTTCAAAGTGTTATAACATCACTACTCTTTTAAGTCCCCCCCACCCACCCACCCCGATTCTCCTTGGTTGGAACTTGGAGACCTGGGTTGTCTGCATAAAAAGATGGGGTGCGTATGTGTATTTTTTGACAATGCAGAGTGTGTTTGGGTGCATTAATGAACTATTTCCCCTTTTCAATGAACGTTATTTATAATATTAAGAGTTTCTTGCTTATAAACACTTGTGTAGAGCTTTTTGGTCAAGAATTCTGAAATAAAAGGTCTAAGTTTGAAAATATATACTTTGTATTCCCTTCCATAAAGATTTCTCTGCCTATGAACACTTCCCACTTAGAATAGACTTCTAAAATCTTGGATACTTCCTGTTTTTAACACCTGTGGGTTCTTGTATAGCACATTGTATCAAGAATTGAAATCGGAGCCCGGGTTGGTGTTCCCAGTGGTTAGAGCATTGACTTTGCACCGAAGGGTCTTGGGTTCAAGTCCCAGTCAAGGGCACATAGCACGTACTTGGGTTGTGGGTTCAATCCCCAGCCCTGGCCAGGGTTCAGGTGGCAACCAATCAATTTGTCTCTCTCACATCAATGCTTCTCTTCCTCTCTCTCTGTCTCCCTCTCTCCCTTTCTCCCTCCCTCCCTCCCTCCCTGCCCACCCTCTCTCCCTCCCTCTCTCCCTTTTCTCCTTCCCTCCCATACTCTCTCTGAAAATCAATGGAAAAAATATCTTCAGGTAAGAATTAACAACAACAACAAAGAATTGAAATCTGAAAACAAGCTTGTGGCATTTTCTGTAGGAAAACATGGGACGTTCTGACATTAATCATACATCCAGCAAATATTTGTTGATACCTAGAGTGTGTCGGACACCGACAGACACTGGGACTATAACAATGAGTAATATAACCCTGTCTCTAAGAAGCATACAGACTAGTTGGAAAGACAACGTTTAAACGAGCGATTTGACTCCAGCGTAGTAAGCACTAAAAATGAGGAACATAAACTGTATTATGAGAGCACATTGGAGGGAATAGTAAGTACACCTGGAAAGGAAACTGGAGGTCAAGGAAGGCCTCTCGGAGGAGGTGATATTTTAATTATGTCCTAAAAGATCAGCAGGAATTTATCAGGCTGACAAGTGTTGAGTAGCAAGAAGTGAAAATGATCAGTGTTGGGCAAAAGAGAAGTAAGTGGCCACAATTCCAGGTGGGTATATGGCTAGGTACCATTTTCCCAGAGAGAAATTGGGGGAAAATATAACAAAAACCTTAGTTATAAATGCCCTTTGACTTAGCAATTCAACTTTAAATGTACTTCCAAAAATTAATATACATAATGATGTTTCAGGATATATGTTTGCAGACTTGTTTAGAAAAGCACAAAATTGGAAACAAGCTAACTATCTAAGCTACTACCATACAATGGATATAGGCAACCATTCAAAGTGATGTTTGTGGGAGAATATTTTATGATTATGGAAAGATGTTCATATCTTACTACCTAAAATATAAGCTAATATAGTAAGCTCCCAGTTTTGAAATATATGTATATATGTGCATAGAAAGACTATAATGTTCTCCACCAAAGTTTTGGGCATGCTTTTATTTCTGAATTTTATATAGTGAAACGTGTTGGTTTTATACTAAAAATCAACAGTGAACGTTCTTTTTTTCAAAAATCTTGAAAGTGTGCAAAGCCGTAAGCCCAGAAGTTTCCCTGCTAAGCATTTGTTCTAAGGAAAAAGCCAGTTTAGCTCCTAGAACACTAAGTCATTGGAAGCAACCTAAATGTCTAATCACACGGAACTGGTTTAATAAATTGTGGCGTGCCATGTGATGAGCTGCGGTACAACCACTAAAAATCACGTTGTCAAACGGCGCAGTCATTATTGTCAGGAGAGAATGTTCCTGATCTATTAAAGGGGAAAAGGCAGGGCACAAAAACAGTATGGGAAGGGCATACAGTGGTACCTCGAGATACGAGTTTAATTCGTTCCGTAACCTTGAGGCGTGGGAAACTATGAGACGCTCGAGTGTCGGTAAACTGGTGGGTCGTGTGCAGCCGGCCGATACGCCAGATTACTCCTATCTCAAATATTGCTCGTATTTCAAAGCAAAAATCGCTCGCTTGATGGCTCGTATCTCAAAAATCTCGTATGTTAGGGCACTCGTATTTCGAGGTACCACTGGGTTATAGGATTATGGTTCTTTTTCTTTTCTTTCTTTGCACTTTTCTGTATTTCCTAACTTTGCTGGTTTAAGCATGTTACTTTTTTAATGTATGATTAATGTCAAACCTTCTCATGTTTTCCTACAGAAAATGCCACAAGCTTGTTTTCAGATTTCAATTCTTTGTTGTTGTTGTTAGTTCTTACCTGAGGATATTTTTTCCATTGGATTTCAGAGAGAGTAGAAAGAAGGGAGGCAGGGAGGCAGGGAGGGAGGGAAGGAGACAGGGAGGGAGTTTGTTTTCTCCGTGAGTGTGCTCTTAGCTGTGCGATTAAATAAGTACCAACTCACAGCTGTGGATAGATACAGGAGAGCCCACAGTGACATGAGTACATACACCGAGCAAACAGCACACAGAGCCTGAGTTTGTGAACATGCCAGCCAGATCCGGGAAGACTCCTCCACCTGGTTCTGGGCAGAGTTAGAGCAGCAAATGTCCCCACACCCATGATCCCGCGTGGGATGGACCCTCACTCAACACCATCCCTTTCCGCGCTCTCGTTTGGTCTCGGCCTTCAGATGTCTCTCCCTCTTCACCCTCTTCTTTTAGGACAACGCCTCATTCAGCTTCAGATGGTTCTGTTTCCAGCCTCCAGCATCTGCCTGGTGCTTTTCGGATGGGAATACTCAGTCCATGCTGGTGACGCTATTTTTATTTTTATTTTTTTATATATTTTATTGATTTTTTACATAGAGGAAGGGAGAGGGATAGAGAGTTAGAAACATCAATGAGAGAGAGACATTGATCAGCTGCCTCCTGCACACCCCCCACTGGAGATATGCCTGCAACCAAGGTACATGCCCTTGACCGGAATCGAACCTGGGACCTTTCAGTCCGCAGGCCGACGCTCTATCCACTGAGCCAAAGCGGTTTCGGCTTACACTATTTTTAAAGCAAACCCATTTACAGATAAAGTCACGATGCTCTCCGTGACGATGCTCCCAATGTTGTGCCCCGTTTGCCCAGAGCAGGCCATTAGGCAAATGGCTTCAAGAACATCCTGGTCTAAAAGTCGCGTTCTAATGATCTCAGGGAGAAATCCCTCTTTGGGTTTGATTGTTGAGTGTCCACGATGCATTAAGGACAATGTGGGTCCTGTGAGTAGCATCTCTTGTATTTTCCCTGTGCGAAACAAAGCATTAGCCACCACTTAGCTGCGCTGGGCGTCAGCTACCATTTCTCTACCCAGTGATGGGTGCAGTCCGGTGAGGTTTTTCTGCCATTTGTTCACATTAACTTGACTTTTTTTTTTCCTCTTTAGCTTGGTTTTACTGGTGTCTGAAAACAGTGATTTCACCCTCTCCACTCTTCTGAGTTGTCACAGGCTCTCTTAAATTGTGTATCCGCATCCACTTCACTTTATTTCTTACGTAGAGAACCCTGGCTTTGTTCTCCATAGTCATGTGTCTGGGCGAAAACTGGGACCTCCTCAAACCTGCAGGAAAGCGGCTACAGAGTGCTGGCCGTCCAGGGGTGAGGTGAAGTCATTAGGGAGAGCACACCTCCCAAAATAAGACACCTGAGGAAGCCCTTAATCCCTGTTGTTGGCACCTTTCCTTCCGCACCTGTACCTTCTTCCTGCCCGGAATACAGACTTGTTGCCTAGGGATAGAGTAGCCATTTGCTCCAAGATATTGTGACTTGTCCTGGCTACAGCCAATACGTAGCTGAGTGAGAAAACAGACTAGTCAATATCCAGGCCAGTCTTTCTATTACTCTTTGAGTGTACTTACTACTAAATCTCCCATTATCATAGACTGTACTGATTTGCCCCCTCCTTCGTGAACATTTCAAATAAAAGAAGTCTCCATAGATATGCATATCCAAATGTGCATAACTCAGCAAACATATGAGTGCCTTCTTGGGCAAGCTTTGTGCCAAGAAATAAAGGAGAGAGCAAGACTCACCCTGCCCTCGAGAAGCTTACCGATAGACTTATGGGCAGTTGTCACAAAAGTAGAATATGGTGACTGTGTAATGTGCTGAGAGAACAGAAAAGTGTAAGATTTATCTTGAGTGGGAAATTCTACAGGAGCTTCAAGAAGGTAGTGGGCCTTAAAGTACAGCCAACAGTTAAAAATGAAGAAAAGGGCTGGAACCAGTTTGGCTCAGTGGATAGAGCATCGGCCTGCGGACTGAAAGGTTCCAGGTTCGATTCTGGTCAAGGGCATGTACCTTGGTTGCGGGCACCTTTCCAGTGGGGGGTGTGCAGGAGGCAGCTGATCAATGTCTCTCTCTCACTGATGTTTCTAACTTTTTATCCCTCTCCCTTCCTCTCTGTAAAAATTCAATAAAATAGATTTTTTTAAAAAATGAATAAAAGGTAATTCCAGGCAGATAATACAACACGAATGAGACTATAAAAAGAGACTTTCTTGGGTAGATTTCTTGGCCTGGCTGGCGCATATGCCGCTCAGATCGAAGCAGAAGAAGACAAAGCTGGAACACAGTTTGGGTATGGACGGTGAAGACGGTTTCAACCTCGTTTTGTAGGAGGTAGGCAGCTATGAAAAAATTAATCCTGAGTGGGCACGAGCAGATCTACGTTTTGGGAGGAAGAGAGCAGTAGAGACGGTGTTGGTGAGCAATGGTCAGGACCTTCTCATCTCATTGGCAGAGGGGAAAGGAGAGAGATGGATTAGAAGGAGCACTTTACCTTTAAAAAGGATGAAACAGAAGGATGAACTGACGCCAGAGATCATTGTGGAATATTGTTTCTGGAAAATCTCTTCAATTTGGATGGTTCGCCATCTCTCTTGAGTGAGTCACATATGTATATCGAGGAATGCAAGGAATTGCCCAAAATGATTTCTTGAAGGACCATTCTCTGCTCTGGGGTAAATGGAAAACATGTACAAACGGGATAGCTCCTTCTGCAGTCTGGTTAGATTATTGATCATCTAAGCCCCTTGCTTTTTTGTCTCTTCATTCTGTTTAGACTGCTAACTATTTGGGTTATTAGTATGACATTCTTAAAAAAAAAAAAAACTTGGAAAAATTCGGAGACCTCACATGCTAAGGTCTTCATGATCTGGGTGCCTGCCACAGGCCCGGGTAGCCTAAGCTTAAATACACAGATTTCGCCACGAGAAGTAAAAACATTAGACTTGTAATGAGTTCAGTAATCACTGCCTTCTACTCCTCCCTGGCCAGCAGGATAACAGTTGAATGAGTTTTTAAGTATCTATGAATTGTATTTATTATTGCTCCTTCCCCCAACTTTATTGAGGAATAATTGACAAATATAATTGCATATATTTTGAAGCATACAGTTTGATGATTTCATATGCATATACATTGTGGAACATTTACCAAGATCAAGATAATTAACACATTCATCATCTCACTTAACTATCTCTCTCGCGTGTGTGTGTGTGTGTGTGTGTGTGTGTGTGTGTTGAGAATGCCTTGCTCTCAGCAACTTTCAAGTATACAATGCCATGTTTTATTATTGCTCTTTAAACTCCCATGATTATTGATAAGAAGAAATGCTTTTTCTTTTGCTAAAGTTTGCATGAATTTTGTTTGTGCGTTTCTTTTGCCTTAAAAAGATTTGAAAGAAAAGTATACTTGCTTTTCTATACTACAGTAACTGTTACTCTTTTTTTAGGAGTTGCAAAGTTCAGCCTAAATCATTTATATTTATTTAACATTTATAAGTGTGTGCTAGGGACTGTGAATTTCTACCAGGTTCTGAGGTTTTATAGTAACTTTATTTCCAGAACAATAAAAGAAAAGTTTACTTCTGAAGGACATACTTATCTAAAAATATCCGTTTAAGGGAATATTATTGATTTATTTAGCTTTGCAAATTGATTTAGAGGCTTTTGAAGGTATGCAGAGATTTCTCCTGATGACATATTCTTAAATTATTACTTGGTTATTTGTGGTTCGTGAGAGACTACTTCCTGTTATAATCTACAGCAATGATAGGAAACTCATTCTTTTTTCCTTTTGGCTTGATTTTTTGTTCCTGTGTTATCTTGTCTGCCTTTGTATCTCTTATCTCATGAAACATCCAATAATTCTGCTCCTCAGTTTTTTCACAATTGATTACTAGAAGACCTTGGGTTATTTGTCCATTTGGTAGATCAGTTTTTATATAAAGCACACTTTATTTATTTTAAAATATATGTTATTGATTTTACACAGAGGAAAGTAATAGAGAGTTAGAAATATCAATGAGAGAGAAACATCGATCAGCTGCCTCCTGTACGCCCCCTACTGGGGATTGAGCCTGCAACCAAATTACATGCCCTTGACCAGAATTGAACCTGGGACCGACGCTTCAGTGCGGGCTGACACTCTATCCACTGAGCCACACCAGCGAGGGCTACATAAAGCACATTTTAGATACTTAGCAATAAGCTTTGTCATCGAGGCTTCAAATCTTCACGTTCTTATTGAAAGAGAAGAACCATCTCAAAAACAATATTTGGAATTTTAATGAAACTCTTCTGATCTAGTTGTAGAGCATCATCATTGACCGCCATGATCTGCTGACGTTCCTTACGTACAGAACACACTGATGGAGAAAATCAGTGGCTTCTCTGAGTTGGTCATTATTTGCCCCGATGGGAAAAGGTGTCACCTGTTCTTTCAGATTAACTTAACTGTTATTCTAGGACTCGCTCTTAAATTGTCTGCTCCAGGGAGATGGAAAGGGTGTGGCTGGTGAAGATCTTTCTCGAAGAGGATTCCCAGTAGTGCTTCTGTAAAGGACATTGAAACCTACAAGGGACTGGAAATTCCCGAGACACAGCTCTAGTTTCACACTCCTGACCGCCTGCCTGCCTTTTGCCATTCCCGTCTGTGTCTTTTATTTTGCTCTGTCAGAGAACCATCAGCCACAAAATCCAGTAACACATGTGTCCCAAGATCATTTCTATTAAAAAAGTTACCCTTGCCGAGACCAGTTTGGCTCAGTGGATAGAGTGTCGGCCTGTGGACTGAAAGGTCCCAGGTTCAATTCCGGTTGGGGGCATGTACCTTGCTTGCGGGCACATCTCCACTGTGGGGTGTACAGGAGGCGGCTGATCGATGTCTCTCTCTCATCGATGTTTCTGACTTTCTCTTTCCTTTCCTCTCTGTAAAAAATCAATAAAATATATTTAAAAAATAAAAAATAAATAAAAAAGTTATTCTTGCCTTTCTGTTGTGTATGGCCTTGTGCAAACATTAAAGGTTTATCTCTTCTTTTTGGTTCCCCTCCAAGATAAGCATTTATATTAAGTCAGGAATACTCACGTCTTTGAAACATTGAAGGTAATAATAGAAAACCTTCATTTTTTAAGAAAGCAAAGGTTTTTAAAACATCCATTAGCAGTAACCACACACCCCTTTGCTGTATTACATCTACCTGATTCCCAAACCCCTGAGAACCTAACACTGACAGTGCTGACAGCAAACTGCTGGGTGTGTCCCCAAAGCCATGTGAATGAAGATAGCGGCGGCCTTGATGTGATTCTGAGTGGGACCCTTTAAGTGGGCCACCCAGCGTGAAGCCGACGTGAGCCAGCCCCTGCTTTGGGTAGGAGATAACTGCCCTTCGGGGTCAGAAAGAACGGATGTTCTTGGTCTAGAATTGCACCGTTAGGTGTCTTATTGGGTTTGGGCTGGCGAGAGGAGAGCCCTCCTCGGAAACATCTGTCCACTGTCAGGGCCGCGCGGCGGAGAGAGAGGGACCAGCGGGCTGTCTCCACGCGGCAATCCCTGCCTCCGAACACGGGAACGCCAGCACCTGCCGAGGCCACTGTGAAGGCTGGTGCCGGATCTGAAATCTAAAACCACTGTGTTTGCCAGTGTGTCAGATTGCAAGCTCCTTTGCCCTCTCTGTTGCCATGAGATCTTTACAGCACCAGGCTTTTTAAAACCTTCTTTTTTATTGACACTTGGATTTTGGAGTATTTCTCTCCCAGACCTGTTGATTGCAATTTTTTTCTTGATTGAATTCCATTATGTTTTATCCTTGATGTACTTCAGATTCTATTTCTTTTTTAAAAAAATACATTTTATTGATTTTTTTACAGAGAGGAAGGGAGAGGGATAGAGAGTTAGAAACATTAATGAGAAAGAAACTTTGATCAGTCGCCTCCTGCACACCTTCCATTGGGGATGTGCCCACAACCAGAATTGAACCTAAGACCCTTCAGTCCACAGGCCGGCGCTCTATCCACTGAGCCAAACCGGTTTCGGCAGATTCTATTTCTACTCTGTGCTTTGAATTCTTCTCTGTATTTGTAGATTTCTATGATACCGTCTAAGTTAATGTTTTATGAGAGCTTAGTATTTGTTCTGGTCTTGGTCATTAATAAGCATAAAACACACTTAGCATCCTGAGAAACCCAACTAGATTCTTATTTAATTGTTATAATTCTTATAATACATGGCTCTCCTTTTAAGCCATAGGAAGACATATATTACATAATAATATATTACACATTATTATAATAATTATTAAAAATTAAAAAATACCAGAAGCTATTTCAATGCCTTTAATTTCTAGATAATGGTACTAAGGTGCAGAAGTATTAAGTCACTTGTTTATTACCATTTGTTTGCAAGTTTTATCTTAATTTTTGGTACATGAAAATTATTCTTGTCCAATTATATTTGAGTTTCTTTCAAAAGGAGATTTTTATGGGCATTTTACATGTCCAGCCTGTTGTCCTAAGTATAGAATTATTACTTTGCTTAGTCTGAATCTTTGAACACTTTCATGTTATATCATCCTTAAAGTTATTCCTATTAGGTAACTTTAATTTTTAATTTTTATTCAATACAGTATATGTGTTAAGCATTATTACTTTAAGTGTCGTATTTATGATATTTCTACTTCTGTTTGGAAATTGACCTCTGAGAAAAAAAATGAAGGTCACCACTATAGTAACTGAAGTTTAGTTACTATTTGTGTTCATCATTATTTCATCAACATGGGGGTAGTGTTTTCCTCCATTGCCAGGCAGGACTTGGTGATTTGTCATAGATTCATTTTCAGGATGCGTCCTTTTCTTTATTCAGCCTTGTCAACAGATGAGCGCCCCGGAACATCCATCTGAGGGCAGAGTCAGGATTATCATTCAGGGTGGCTCCCAGGGGCTGGCACCCTTCACTCCTGCACGGGCAGCTGAACCCCCATTTGTCAAAGCAGGAGGTGACTGTCAGCTCCACCCATAATCCAGTGCGGGGCACCTGCACGTGTTGGCCGTGGTGAGGAGTGAAAGAAAGGGTTAGCTAGGGATTTTTCTAGCAAAGACTGCTAGTGTGAGAAGTCGATATGCAAATAAGCATGGTCCAAAAGAAACAGTGATAGGTACAATAAGGAAGATAGGGTTTAGTGTTAGGGAAACTGAGAGAAGAGAAAGCTGATTTTTAGTAAATAGTGTACCTGATAGTTCATTTAGGTGTGGTGGCATCTGCTATGTGAACACATCTCTTGAAGTTCATTTTAAAACGAACGGCAGTGGAATGTCTGTCTGCTTTGACTGGTTTTCATTCACTCATCATTGAGTACCTACTGTGTGCTAGATCTTGGACTAGGTTGTTGAGGACACAGAGATGAAACTGACAAAATCTCTAGCCGGAGGGAGCTTACATTTTGCTGGGGAAGATATATGGTACAACCCAACAAAACATAAAGAGACTGGAGGACACAGAGAGAGGAAATAACTAAGATCCCTAACTGGGTTTGGGTCAGAGGATAGAGCGTCAGCCTGCAGACTGAAAGGTCCTGGGTTTGATTCCCATCCAGGGCACATGCCTGGGTTGTAGGCTCCTCCCCTGCCCAGGCCCTGTCTGGGTGCAAGCAGGAGACAACCAATCAATGTGTTTCTTTCACATTGATATTTCTCTGTCTTTCCCTCTCCCACTCTCTCTAAAGATCAATGGAAAAATATCCTTGAGTGAGGATAAAGAAAGAAAGAGAGAGGAAGGGAGGTAGGGAGGGAGGGAGGAAGGAAAGGAAAGGAAGGAGGGAGAAAGGAAGGAAAGGAAAGGAAGGAAGGGAGGGAAGGAAGAAAAGGAAGGAAGGAAGGAAGGAAGGAAGGGAGGGAAGGAGGGAGGAAGGGAGGAAGGAAAGAATGAAGGGACCAAGAAAGGGTGGCAGGAGACAGAATGCCCAGAGTAGACCGTTGAACAGAGACCTGAATGAAGTGAGTCAGGCCATGCGGCAATCTCAGTAGAAGCATTCGAGGCGGAAGGAACCGTGGCGGTAGAACTGCGGTAGAACTGTGGCAGAGAGTGTGAGGGAAGTTCAGAAACCTGTCTGGCCAGAGCTCAGTGAGTGAGGCGGAGCGAGGAAATGAGGTTGAAGGGGCAGAAAGGAGCAAATCCTGGAGGGCCTTGTGAGCTCTAGGAAGGCGTTTGGATTTTATTTTGCACATCAGGGCAATTAGTACATTTTAACAGGAGATTAGCGTGATGCAATTGACATTTCTAAAAGATTTCTCTAATTACTCTGTAGAATGTATTATAAGGGTCATAGGAGTGGAGGAGAGGAGAGACCAGAGTGAGATATATTAAATGATCCGCAATAGATGGGAAGAAAGTATTAGAATGTGTGTGTGTGTGTAGAAAATTAAGCTTTTCTAATATTAATGGATTAAAAGTATATAATCTATAAATTAATATACGTATATTTTGTGTCTAATAGGAATTTACAACTGGGGCAATCGATTTTCAGAAGTTCGGAAACCGCCGTTCTCAGTGAGAGACGCTGGGGACTGTGAGTTGGCTCCCCACATCTCTCCTGTGGAAACTGTAATCATCATTTTTTGTGCTTTTATTCCTTTCCTTATCACTCCGGAGCAGCGTTTCTTCCCGCCGTAAAAATGAGCCCGCGCAGGCAAGCGCACATGCACATTTGCATATAATTTCAGGGTGTTCGGATACCGCATTCAGAGTCTCAACTGTGGGGGATCCTTTCACAGAACCCCCCGCCCCATTTGTCCTTTTTCCTGAACACTCTACCCCAGCATTTCCACCCCTGTGTGTGCCAACCCTAAACTTATTATACGGGCGCGTATTTCTAATTTACTTTTCAGGCCCAGAATTCGGACCTGCAAACGAGCCCAGTTCCCTGTAGTCATGCTTTGCCATCCATCTGTTTTGACAGTGAACTATCTCGAGGTTCAGAATAATGCCAAACCCGTGATTTCTGTCACGGGAGAGGCACCGCGTTTTTCTCTCCTCCTTGGAGTGCTGCCTGGCATGCCAGTATTAATATGTATCGGTAAAGGTCCTTCCGATAGCCAAACACACATTAGAGGCGCTGTTTGCGTGAATGAATGATGCGGTTTTGCTTTCATCGGGAAAGTTCTGTGACTTTCTTCTCTATTTCTTTGGCCAGGCCTCAGGCATTTTTCAAGAATTCTTCAGGGTTCTGTGCAAGTTGCGCTTTTATAAGCGAAGGAAGGGAGCATACTTGACCCGTTCCCTTTAGAAAATACCTAATGGCCCACCATCGTGGGAACCTTCCAGCTCCTTCTGTGATGTCCGCGCAGCCCTGGCTACACCTGACATCATAAAACGCCAATCTTTTAAAGATTCGCCTCAGTGCACACCGTAATAATTTCCTACTCACCAAGTTTGCCCGCGTCCTTTTTTTTTTTTTATTCCTTTCCTGTTTGCTTAGGCCTTTGGGTTAAAGTGTAATGAAAACTAATCGCTGCGAATGAAACTCAGGATGCTGGTCCACCGTGGGGATCAGATGAAGGATTACGGGGCATTGTTTAATTATTGAAAGGGAGGACGCAGGTGAGTTGGCTGCATAGGTGTGCTCTTTCCGAGCCTTCTGGCCCCGCCCACCTGTGATTGATGCCTGTCAACATTTGGGGTGATAGGATGCAAACCTGACCTAAAGGAAAACTGGCCGTCATTTCATTTCTGAGAGGACGGGATGCCCCGGAATACAAACTATGACATAAAAAAAAAAGTGAAAATAATCTCTTCTTTATTCTTTGCTGTTTAACTTTTTGCAATTCATCTTTACTTTCCCAACTGTCTAAGAGAAGATACTGAAAACTCTCCCGTCTCAGTGTATCCCTTTAAAAATTGTAGCTGGTGGTAGAGAAAAACACAGTTCACTTTTAAAAGTAAATATAGTTTCTCTCAACTCTCGTTTTGTTTTTAAAACACTTGTTTAATGTTTAAGAATGTACTTCATCATTTAAGCTTGTTCATTAAAGTATTTCGGATTTGTGGCAGTACACTTAGCAGATACCCCCACCTACATACACACACACACACACACACACACACATTTTCTTTAAAAACACACACACAAACAAGTCCCCACAGTTTAAATTGATCGTACTGACTCTGCTGACATTGCCTGCGGCTGCTCTCTAACCTGAGGTTTGTAAATTAGTAGCAGAAAGTCCGAATCATAATAGATGAATGCTGAGAAGTCAGATAATCTCAGAACCTTGTGGGAACTTTCTCGTTTCCACCCTTTTGTCTGCTCAGAAGACTTTTCCATGAAAGAGAGGGATCGGTGGCAACTTTCTAATGCAGAGCTAGCCTTTGGTTTTTTTGTTTAAAAATGACACTCTGCACATGGAGGGCATAATGCATTTAAAGGTCTGTTGCCAAGCAGCTTGAAACCCAGGGGGCATTGTTGAATCTGAAGGAAGAGTGGGTTCAGGGAAGGGGCCAGAAGCAAACTTGAGAAAAATAGAGTAAGACGGAAAGTGTTTTATGATAATGAGAATAAAAATTGGATATCAGGACTCCACGGGTCAGCTTCTGTTCACACATTCAGCTTTCACCTTGCAAAGAAAGGGATGTATCAGGTAATTAGGTCAAATCAATGATTATATATCTTTAACTCAAGTGGAAGGGACTATAATTGTGATGAAATTTGTCTGAAGGGGAATGCATGGGGAATCTTGTCAAAGGTCATGAGTTCAAAGGGGAAATTAAGTTCAAGGTTCGGTTCCTGTTCACACACAGCCCCCCTCTACCCCCCTTCCCGCAAATACTGCATAACAAGAAACCAAGCTACCGGTATTTCTATAAACAAATTGTTTTATTATCTTTGAAATAAGCAGCATCTTTCTCATTCATAATCCTCCAAAGATGTAGAATTAAAGCAGTGACACCTCCTTACTGGGGTTATTTCCTCCTGACGTGGACAGAAAGAAAAACTCTAATGTTATATTTCCTGTGTGTTGGTTTTCTCTGCTTTGTTGCTGATCACACACAAGGCACCCAGCTGCATGGAGTACAAGTGAAGAGCCGTCTCCAAGAGATCACGTGGCCATGCATCCCCTAATGTCAGTTCTTCACTTATTTACAAGATGACGATAACATATTTGAAGATTAGAGGTAATAGGAAGACATCTAAGAAAGTTATCTCTTCCTTCCCCCTCCCCTCTCTCTCTTGCTCTATCTCTCTCTCTCTCCCCCCGAATTCAGTTTCCCCTTAAACTTGACAAAGTGGAACCAAAATTCACCCTGGTCTTGGTCATTCTTCTGAGACAAAGGGCCTATTCTCCCTTTTAGTGCCTGTAGAACTTCCATGAAGGTTGACCGTAAACTCTTGCCTGGGATGAAAGAAGAAAAGGCCCTCAAATCTTTTCTTTCCCCTGGTATTATTTTTAAAGGACAAACAAGAAGAACATAGTTTCACATGGTGGTAAAAAAAAAACCCACAAAAAACAAAAATACTCTGGCTGAGGAGACCTGGCCTCTAAAACCCAATGGCTTTTCAACATTCTGGATTCCATGTGCTACTTCAATACAGTAAATTCTCTAAAATTGTTTTAAGAAAGAGAAATAATAGGCAAGACAAAAAGTATATAATTAGATCAAATCAAGAAAGCCCTGGCAGACATCTTAAACATATTTTTTTTTCCACCCAATTGGGTGTTACATTGACAATTTATGAAGTGGCGCCATTACTGACTGAACAAGTAAACCAGTCAGCCCGTTTTCTCTCCTCTGCCGCGGAGTTAGGTGTGTGGACCTGCACTCACACCTGCACTGGGGCTCAGACAAACGAAGCTAATCACTGAAGTGGTATTTTAGTATGAAACGTGACTCATGTAACAGAAGACAGAAATATTTCCATCATAAACACAATCACCAAATCCCAGATGTTTATTTCCTCCTTAGAAAATGCTCCATCAAAGTAGATTCTTGCCATAAAGTGGGAGAAGAAGGCATTTGACGAAAACGCTACCCATATTTTTGCCAGTAAATTTCCTTGTATTTATCATGTTCCATGCTTGGGTGGACTAATTATCATGGGGTTACTTCTTAAATAACTCAGTATTTTGGTGTCAGAAATGTATGGGATTTCTGTCCGTACACTCTCAGGTACTTGCTAGATTTTTAACAAACAAACAAAATAATAATAATCTCGGACACAGATCGTGATGGATAAACTGTTTGGGGATAAACTATTTTGGAATAAACAGGCCTGCGAGGGAAGAAGAGACAGGTGCCTCGCTTGACTGAACGGGGCTGGGAAGGGATGGATAAAAGGCTGAACTCTCAAGCAACTAGAATTTCCACCCTGGAAAAATGCAGAAGTTCAAGGAACAACATTGCCATGATATTAATGACCTCTGAGGGCGTAGAGAGTTCAGAGTTCATTTTCTATTTACAGCATCGCTTGCTGCTCCACCTCTTACCCTTCCCTCTTCAAAAAAAAAAAAAAAAGAGGCGGGGGGGGGAGGGAGAAGGGGGCAATTATTTAGAACATGGTGACATTCAGCCAGGCTAATTTTTATAGGAAAATAGAAACAGTAGGAAAGAGAGCAGCTAAGGACCCGTCAGGGGTGGAACTGAAAGGTGCCCAGAGTTGGGGGAGAGGGTATCTCCCGCCCGGTTCAGAGTTCACTCTTTGTCCCCGTGTCGTGAAAAGTCCTCAGTTATCAGGTATTTAAACCCAAATCAGCAGTTCCATATCCGTAACCTGAGCCGAGTGTTCCTGCACCTAATGGCCGGGCTGCTGTCGTTTGCAGTGAGTTGGGTGACATTCGATTTGTACTCGGAGACGGGAACAGATGGGCTTTCATTGTGAGGCTCCGCCTGTATGCAAATGTGAACCGAGTTTCACCCGATCCCGGGGCCTGACCTGACCGTGCACATGCATTTACTCAGCGCGGCTCGGCCTGGGGGGGCGGCGGAGGGGGGATAAAAAATGGCAATCGGATAGTACCAGCGGCAGGTCAAGTTTACCATCCGTCTTGCCGCGGGACGGAGATGGCAACACAGTTATTTAGTTTCAGTGTTGATGTGCGTCGCCATAAACTCCATCATTTCACCTGTTTATGAACCCGGCCTCGTATGAGATCTCCGTGAAATCAAACAAAGCTGGCAATCGCCTCTCTTGTTTCCAGCAGAATGGGAGATTATGGACCTTTTTTTCTTTTTTTTTCCTTTTTGTAAGCATCTTTATTTTCCTCCCAGCCGCACCAGTATAAATCAGCATTTCTTTCCCCCTCCCCAGCCCTTTTTATTTCTTACATCGGATTTATTAATTTCGTATCGAGAGGGGGGGAACCAAAATACACGGTTCCCCCAAATGCTTCTTTTTGTTTTCAAATGAAGAAATATGATCGTTAATGTCAGAATAAACAACCGGCGTTTTAGATGTCAATTAACTCTTTTGCATTGTACACAGCCAGCATACAGTGCCTAATAAATCTTACAATTAAACGCGCAGCCCTTCATTAGAGGGAAAATATGAACAGCTGTAATCATACACATGCTATTGACAGAGAAAAATCGGGGTTCCTTTGTCATTTTTCACCCTGGGAAAGAAGGGGAGATGGATGGGAACACAACCGTGCCTGTAACTGGGGGCTTTTCCTTCACGTGTGACGAGGGGGACAGCAGACCAGCATCTCTGACTGCAGGGTCTCGCAGTCAGTGATTTGCCTCAATTTTCTTCTCTCATGAAAGTAAATTTCTCTTGGGAAACATAGAAGCCTTTGGCTACAAAACTCATAGGACAGACACCCCCAAACTGTAACAAAAAAACCACACACAACACAAGAAAACAAATGGATGCATTTCTCCAGTGCATCTGTTCTTTAAGGAGTTCCGTTAACTGATGTCTGAAACTGGGCGTAAAAGAAATAGAGGCTGAGAATAGAGTGAGACTTGATGCACGCAGCCAAAACTGCTTCTGGCAACCAAAGACACCACTTCCGGCGTGTATGGCTCAGAAGGCAAGCGTGGTCCTTTGACGTGGTACTGGTGCACATTTCAGAAAAACCAAAACAAGCTTCCTTCCAAAAAGGGTGCCGCATTGTCTGCATGAGGATTCTCACCCACCGCCCCTTATTCCAGCCCTCACTCACAGGGGCAAGGCCATGTCAGGACAGCATTTCCGGGCAGTTCTAGAGAGTGAGGTTTGAAATAATTTCAAATGGAACCAAACGGCAGGACTAGGACTGGCATTTGTCTAGGAGGCCCTGGGTAGTAGCTGGCAGAGATGATGAAGAAGAAAAAGGTTGTGTGGCAGGTTAGCAATACTAAAAAATACTGTGCTCCTTTCCTGGAGTATTGAAATTGATGGCCTTCTCTCACCTGGTCTCTAAATATGAATTTCCATCTATTTGCAATACACGTGGAAGGTATAGACGGACATACATGTGTGTATACATACGGACAAGTACCTATGTATTTATATCTGTATGTACACACCCTTTCTTATACAAATAAGGATTCGTGTGAATGTAGGATTTTAGGCCCCCATAAACTTCGGCTCACTGTTGAATTATTGTAGGCCACCTTAAGTCAAGGATATAACTTACACCCTTAGGAAGTTTGTTTGGGAATTGTCAAGACGGTGCTTCCCAGGGAATGAAAAAAAAATGTTTATTTACTTTAGAAGCAAGCAATTTGTATGTTCTAAGTTTAACAAGAAGCTTAACAAAGTTATATTCCGGCATGAGTTAGATCCTGAAGACTTCTTTTTATATATATATATATTCTTAGCCACTATTTCATGTTAGTGAAAAATTGAAAAGGAAAACATTGACAACATTATTATAACCAAGTTATTAAAACCACGACATGTGGTTGTTAAATAAGATGATGCATCTACGAAAGGAGCATCTAAAACAGGCTTGAGGGGTTGAAATCAACAGTTTCTTTATGAAGTAACAGTATGAATTGGGAAGAAATGCTTCTATGCTTTTTAAAGTTCTTGAGGAGGAAAAAGCCCAGATATGGTCAGTTACCTCTATCAGAGCATTTAGGTGTCTAGAAAAATGATCCTCTTCATGTCTTTATAAAATCCATGGAAGTTCTCTCTCCTCCCTCCCCCAAATGATTGTGGCACAAAGTACTTACAAATAAGAATGTACTGAGCTCCAAAAAATGATAATGATGATAATAATAATAATAATAATAATAAGCATTTATATGGCTTATTATGTACCAAGGCCTCTGGCAAGGGTTTTACATATACAAATGCATTGAATTCTAACCAAAGTTCCCTAAGGAATATGAAAAAACTCCATTTTACAGATGAGAAAAATGAAACTTGCCCCAAATAGCTTCTCCCTGGAACAGAACACGGAAAAAGTGAGAAATTAAGACACGAGCTTTTGGAAAGAACTTCCATGTAATCAGAAAAGTGATTTGTCTCTCTGTGCCCCTTTCATCTGGAGAAAATTATGGTGTTTTCTGTAAAAACTATATTTGTGAAATATATCCTGTTTCTTCAGCAGCAGTAAGTAAGCATGTAATATTTTTAGTCCTTGGAAAGCTTTGCGATACCGAAGGTCACTGTTCTCCGTCTGTGGCAGGGTGCGGGGCTTCTAAGAAAGTACTGCAAAGTCCTCCTGAAAATTTCCTGTGGGGAAGTTACCAGAACCATGAAACCCAAACCCCTTCCTAAGTCCAAGTGTGAGTTCCAGTTTGGTGAGAATATGGTGTGTGCTTTTCTTAAAATGTGGCCTCGTCTAGCCTGTGACTCTGTGCTCTGGCAACCGAAGCAGGTTCCTGGAAAGCGTTTCTTTCCTTTCCCCCTCTTGCTCTAAGGTTAGTCGGTCGCACCCTTGGAAGGATGAATAAAGCGAAATTAAGCAGGACACAAAGGTCTTCTGCTTTGTCCTCTTTCTAAAGGCCAATTTGCGTGTTATCTTATTGTGCCAGGGTCTGGGTTGTGAGCCATTCGGTTCCCAATAAAAATATAGTATTTATGGCTCATAATTAGCCTCTGACTCCTAGTCCTTGGGCTGCGCCCTTTTGGTTCGTGAGAAGGGGTCGGGGGAGCCACCTTGTGGCTGGAAGATGATCCAGCAGCTTCCAGGACCCAGTTCTGTTTGAGTCGAAAAGGAAAGAAGACGAGGTTAGGAGCCAGAGGGAAATCAGAAATATCAATCACTAAATATTTGTGCAAAGTAGTAAGGGATATAAATAGAATGTATAACTACAATAACACCGAAGCTGTAGTTGTAAATACACATTATCCTCTTTAATAGGACACAGAGTAGATTGAGAACCGAGAAATTATTAAGATCCCCACCAAGAACAACAACAAAAAGGAAGAATGAAAACATTTAGGTTAAAATTATGCTCATTTTGGTAATTCAATAAAGAAATCCCAGAGACATATTTTTAAATTTAATGTTGTTTTCTAAAGCACAGCAAAAGCCCCTACAGACATCTGTTTGCATACATTGTGTGTCAGGCAACATCAGATCTGAATGGAATTTATCTAAATTTTATATGCATGGCTTGATGTAAATTGAAATAAATTGTACAGCATACTCTGCGTGGACATATTGGTTTTTCCATCGCTGCTTGAACTTTTAACCCCGGGGCCTGAGCCGGTCACACGTTGACCTGTCTGAACTCTGCTGGTAGATCCAAGTGTGGAAGGCTGACCTTGCCTCCATGGCAACCATAAAGTAGGGTCCACGACTCTCCTCTCCCTTTCTCTGTCTTTTCTCCACACTCCAAATAAAACAAAACAAATTAGTATACTCTCAAACAGCCAGCGAGGGTAATCTTGGAATAGTTTTGCCAAAATGCATTTTTGCCTCTAACCCAAGCTCTCAGCAAAGCTTTTGCAGCTTTTGCTTGTCAGATGTTAATGAAAGTTTGAAATGAATGCCTTTATAAAATTAATGGAAAAGACCCCTTCCTGAGACACATTCAGGGTGCTTGTCTACTGTTATAGTAAAATATACTTCACATCCTCATATATTAAGTAATGTTGCTATAGGTGTGTTACACATGCAGATAAAAATTATACTGGTGTGGAATTGCAACATAATTCTTTATAGGTGGATTTAAAAAAAAATGCTTAGATTAGGTTTTTTCCCATGCCCACCGTATCCACATTAGAGTCAACATTTTCCAATGTCACAGAGCTAAAGTATCAGAAAGGAGTAAGCATTATGGATCTAGAGTTAATCTCTCTATTGTGTATTATAGTCATCTTAATTAAGGTACTTTTATGTTTCTGATTTGTCTTAATTTGGGTGATTGATCTTTAAATCCGTGTACTAACAAATTATGATTTCCCTATCTTAGTGGTAGTTTAAAGGTGTTATTTATTCATCTCTAAAGTTAAAATTATGTTCATGGGATGTATTTGTAGTCATTCATTTATTAATGCAAGACGTATTTGCTGAATGCCTACCATGTAGGTAACATCAACTAAATACTACAGTGATAATAATAATAAAAAAAGAAGTGTATGCCTGGTCTTAAGGAATCCCAGTTTTGTTGCAAGATAAGAGGAAGTTATTACATAGAAAGAGAAAAACTGGAGAACAATTAGACAGCGGCGACAAATGCATATTGTTTAAAATTGTATACCAGCTGACAAGGAAGCGGGGCATAATGAAGTGACCATTTGGGAGCGGATTTAATGGAGAAAGGCCTTTTACGAAGAAGATCTCTAAAAAGATGGCTGACCAGGACTAGTAAACAAACATTATGCTAAGTTTAAGAGGTTTCATAGAATAAGCAAAACCTGGAATAGTGTTGGTGTTGTGTAAGAGTTGGTAAGGAGAAAAATAGCCAGTGAAAATGGCCTATATTACTTCAGGAATAACAAATATCCTGATTAATAACAAATATCATAGATTAATCTGCTATCCTTCAGATCCTGGGGTTCATATGCATACCTCAGTTATTTGTTTCTGAAGTTGTTCAGTAAATATATATACACACACACACACATATTTAAAAAAAAAAAAAAAACTTGTCAGTTTTAATTTGCAAGGGACTGCTAGTGTCCTTTTTAGAAAGTATAAAGAAAATCTTAATTTTTAAAAGTTTGAGGTAGAGACCTGAAAATAGCAAATGTTTTACAAGTTGCCTCTGGACAACTACAGGTACAGGATTGATAGGAGGCCAGTCTGATGAAACTGAAGTCCTCATTTAGAGTGGCCTTGGGGTAGTTTAAAAACAGCGACCAAAATATCACAGGAATGTTTTTCTTTGTCAGGCAATATAAAATATAAGAAAGACAAAATAGTGTTGGCAAGGAGAACCAGGAAATTCTCCCAAGTTGCCTCTAGCAAATTTCCTTGACCCTCTGAAATCACATTATCTTGGTGGGCCACAGTTTTCTCATGTGTAATAATAAAAATATTTAACAGGTATCAAATTCTTGCCTTATACCGGGCTCTAGTGTTCCAAGCACTTCCACTAATTCTCACAACAATCCTATCAGGTCAGTATTGTTGTCCTCAGTTTACAGATCAGAAAACAGAGGCACCCTATCTTTCCCAGGATCGTACCCAAGTAGTCTAGCTTTAGATCTAATGTGCTTCATCCACTGCAAACTTTTTCTGAAAGGGACCAAATAGTATGTTACTTGGGATTTTTGGACCTTGCAGTCTTGAGGTGATGACTGCACATAGATACACTATACCAACAAGAGAGTAAGATGCAAATGGACCATACCTTGGTGACACCCATCAGCCAATCAGGAGTGAGTATGCAAATCAACTCAACAAAGATGGAGATTGATTTGCATATGCAGGCCCTGAGCAGCCAGGGGTGGGGTGGGACACTTGTGTTGTTGCCATGGTGATGACTCCGGCATCCCACACTGCCCCAGGCGCTCCCGGCCTCTGAGCATTGTGGGAAGGCAGAAAGGCAGCTCCAGGCCAGAGCAGAAAGGTGGCTCCAGCCAGAGCCAAGGCAGTGCCAACAGCCAGAGGGAGGAAGGCCCATTCTTGTGCAAACCTTTATGCATCAGGCCTCTAGTGTGTACATAAACAAACGTAACTATGTCCCGTTAAAACTTCTTTCATACTCACTGAAATTAGAATTCCATATAATTTTCATGTGTCGTGAAATTCTATTTTAATTTTTTTCTCCAGTCATTTAATAATGTAAAAAAAAAAAAGAATTGTAAGCTCAGAGGCCCTGGAAAACATGGTGGGTTGGATTGGGCCTATGGGTCATAGTTGTCAGCCTCTCCACTGCAATAACTTGACTGCCTTAGAGTTGGACTAGATGAGGGATCACTATTCAAAAAACTATTCAATGACTTTCTTTAAAAAAAAAAAAAAATATATATATATATATATATATATATATATATATATATATATATGTATATATATATTGATTGATTTCAGAGAAGAAGGGAGAGAGAAAAAGAGATAGAAACATCAGTGATGAGCAAGAATCGTTGGTTGGCTGCTTCCTGCATAATCCCTACTGGAGATTGAGCACAAAACCTGGGCATGTGCCCCAACTGGGAATCGAACCACAACCTCCTGATCCATAGGTCAACACCCAACCACTGAACCATACTGGCCAGGCTCTTCAATGACTTTCTAGCTAGTAAGCTAGCCATTCTGAATTCAATATATGTAATTAAAAAATTGAAAGCTGCCTTGGAAAATGAAGCCCGCCCATTTGTTTTATTCGGGAAAAACTGTATCTAAACTATCTCAGAAGAATGAATTATCTTTGTTTAATTGACATTTTGAGAAAGAATGTTTTTGTTAATGGCTGCTGTTATCAGGATTGTAGTCTGATATCTAGCTTGAGTCCCTTATGATGCAGTGGAAGGCCACTTGCTCTGCTTTTAGATAAAATGATAAGTTTGTTTCTGTCTTGTCCACAATTATACTATCACAACTTCCACATCTCCTTCTACAGCTGAAGGTAAGAACCTGCTGTCATTTCCCCAGATGTTTTCCCTTTGCTCATGTAGATTGTTCTTTATTGTCCTACCTATTATTCACAGGAATCATTTCCAAAATGTCTTATCCTATATAATAAAAGACTAATATGCAAATTGTCCCCTCGACTGGGAGTTGAACCAGGGGGTCAGGGCTGACCCGCCAACCACCTGTGGCCCCTCCCCCTGGCCTGCCCCACCCTCTATTGGCTCTTGCCACCCCAATCAGGGTGGGCCAGCCAGAGTGCACTTGTGCATGAACTCATGCACTGGGCCTCTAGTATGATAGAATTAGGAACTGGACGTGTTAGAGGCCTCTTTTCCTAATCTGTATGTAAAATTTTGATTTTTCTATAAATTTCAGGATTTTTAAATAAATCTTGATAACAAACATTTCTATAAATTTCATCAGTACCTAAAATATGTGTTTTGCAGGTGTCCATTGGCTTAATTCAAAACTTTAGTTCTATGACACTTGGGTATTATGATAGATGTAGTGAATCACCTCTCCCTTAAAAACCAAGTAATATAGCTAATTGTGAATTTGAAACTTCTACTTTTTCTTTTAGCTCTTCAAACTCTCAGCCATTCCAGAGTGTTTCCTTAGTGTCTGTTGAGGTGATGTGATAAAAACAAAATATAACATCTCTCATATATCATGATGTTCATACATATTATCCTCAGTTACAAACTCCTACATCGTCTACTGAGCTCATGCCTTAGAGCTTCCCAAACATTCACAATTTCTTTCATAGATGGCAAACACATATCCCTGATTATCTAATAACCTTCTGTCTGTCCTGGGTCTGATAAATAGAGAGGGCTGCATTTCATTCTCAGGGATGGCCATTGGAATCAAATTTTCAACTGTTTTTCCCAAGCCTGTGTCTTTTTTTTCTCCTTCTTCAGAAAACTAATATTAGAACATATAGTTTTATTTATATATATATATTTATATATATATATATATGTATATGTATATATATATATATATAAATATATATATATATATATATATGATGGTTCTACAGCCACAAAATTAGAAGTACATGAAGAAAAGTAGTCTGCTTCCTCTATGTGTGTTCCATGAGACCTTGCAGTACCCGCTCAACAGCTTCACTCATAGAGCTGTAGTGAGACCAGAGGAATGAAGTGCTCTTTTAGAGTGAAATGCTCATCTATTTGTATTTCTAAGACTAGAATATTACTTTACAGATTACAGGGGCATTAGTGTAAAGGCCATTTACAGGGTATTTGAAGGGGATGAGATAAAATGTGATTTTATCTAGGGAAACATCCAGGGAAGAGTGTTAAAAAGGGAAAGCAGTAGCATAATGAGATCCTGTCCCCTTCCACAGTGACACAGGACAGTGGCACCAGATCACCCAGCAGCTGGTAAGTTTTTAGCATAAACCAAAGACAAGGGTAGAGTTACTAGCTATAGTGAGAGTCTCTCATCTTTCTTTGCCCTTACTATGTTTTGCTTGTATAAAAAGAGTTTATTGCCATTAAAAATTTTTATTTTGAGAATAATCTGTTCACTGGGTAGGCTAGTCAATGTTTTTGTCTTTTAGTTTGTAATTGTTTATTTCGTCCACATTTCAATGATCTTTAAAAACTTCAAATACAGCCCAGATGTAATAGCTAAGTGGATTGGGCATCATCCCATGTCCCAAGAGATCCCAGGTTCGATTCCTAGTCAGGGTACAAGCCCAGGTTGCAGGCTCGATGCCCAGTAGGGGATGTGCAGGAGGCAGACAACGAATCTCTCTCATCACTGATGTTTCTCTCTATCTCTCCCTCCCCATTCCTCTCTGAAATCAATATAAATAAAAGAACATAAAAGAACTTACTACCTATGTTTAAAAAAAAAAACCTTCAAATACATTTTAAGTTTTAAAATCTTAAAATATAGAATTGACCAAAACAGAGTTCACTCTTTTTTTTTTAATCCCTGAGATTTGATTTCTGAAAGTCACTGCCAACATTGTTAGAATTCCATGTTTACAAACCTGTCCCCACCGGACTCTGGCTCCTGGAAGGCCTAGCACAGTGCCTCTCACAGGGTAAACGCTTCCAGAGTGTGTGTTGACCTGAACTGTTGAACCAAATACTAGTGACAAAGATGGTGGATTTTGACTGGGCATTAGAATGCCCCAGAGAAACGCATGGCTTCTTACATTTTTAGGTGGGTAGGACCACTCTAAAGGAATGCTGCAAGTAAACACTGTAACAAGCCAATATCGCTGCTTTTCTCGGGCACTGCACACTGCTTGCAGTAAGCTGATAGCAACATAGATAGAGAAGAGGCAGGTAACCTCAGTATACGCCGGTGTGAAAGAAGTTGTGTGACACTTGAGCTGTTCCTCACGGCTCCTAAAGTTTCTCAGTGAAATGGAGCTTATGAGAGATGGGAGGAAGGACCTCCACTTTCTGTTAGTGAAATTCCATAGCAATATACATATATATTATTTATATATATATGTATATCCCCAAGGAAAATATAGAAGCAAAAACAGTGTCCCTATATCCCATTGATTATCCTCATGCATCTGAATCTGAAGTAAGAATATGTGCTCTTGTACCCAATGCAAAAAAAGCATATTTATTAAAGACTAGAGGCCCTATACACTAATTCGTGCATGGGCAGGTTTTGGCCAGTCTGCCCCAATGGGGGCCAATCAGGCGGGGCTGGTGAGGGTGGGCATAGGAGGTTGGCTGGCCGGCCCTAACCCTGATCGGTGTGTGGGGAGGCCGATCGGAGCCCCAATCTCGTTTTAGCAACTGGTCGTTCTGGTTGTTCCATTGTTCCGGTCCCTTGGCTTTTATATATATAGATATCTTATCAATATTTTAGTAGTGATCGGCTCAATTCCTGGTTATATATTAGTGTATATTGTGTCTCAGCCACCTATAGAACTTTCTGGGACGATGGGCAGGAAATATAGATTATTGAATAATACCAGGTATTATTACATTTTAGTGATTTGTGTTTGGGTCAACAGGAGCCACTTAATAAGTTTGGTAAGTCAGCGCATCTCACATTCTTCATTTTTAAATTGTTGATCACTACCATTGATCACCATGATATACATTTCATGTTCAGTATATATTGTTGGTTTTGCATATTTTAGCAACAAGATAAAATAATTTTCACCATACTTCATGGTAAATGAGAATTTAAAAATAATTTTGTTTTTGAATAATGCGGTATTTCCTAATTCTCTAAACCCATTAGAAAAAGCATATCGGACCTTTGTTAGGTTTCTAACATGGTAGAAGGAGATCAGGAGTCATGTGGATTATGAGGAAGGCTGAATAAATTCAGATTTAATTAGAATACTCATTGATTCTCTACCCTGTGGAAGACATAATACCAGGTGCTGAAGGATTATAAAGATGAATAATTGACAATGGCCCCTTGTGTTTACAAGTGTTTAGATATGGACGTTGGAGGCAAGGATGGGAATAGAGGACAATAAAGCAAAAAGCGCTTTACTAATCTTTCAAGGAGCAGTTCCAGACTAGTGGAAGCAGAAGCCTGATTTTAGGCTCTGGGTATGTACTGCTTTTAAAAAGTCAGTTGATGAAAAGAAGGAGAGGGATAAGTAGTTAGAAGGGAAGAGGAATTTCTTTGCTTATTTTGTTTTTGTTTTAGAAAAAAACAAACCTGAGCAGATTTTCCAGCAGATGAAAATGAATCGATCTAAAAAGAGAAGATATGGATAGAATCAAGTCCTAGAAAGGGTAGAAGTGGATCAGATAATACTATTCAAAAATTAGTCTCAGCTAAAAGGCAAGGCACTCACTCTCTCAGGATAGAGAGTGGAAGAATGGAAAAGGGTAAAGATGCAGAGATATTTGTACTCGAAGGGAGAGAACTGCAAAGCCATTTGCTGAGCGTAAAGAATATGGAGTAGGGATTGGACCAGACTTGGGGAAAATGGAGAGTGGAACTATAGGGAGGCACTATAGAAATGTAATAGAATCACGAAAATAATAACTGCTACATAGTGATTAATATAGAGCACGAACCATCTCAATCCATTAAACAAGTATTAAACACTAAATGGAGAATTCATGGGAGGAGTGACATGGCAAATGCTCCTAATCCAACTTTATTTTCAGGCTCAGCCGTCATTGCTCTCTCTTGGTGTGATGGGAGCCAGAGCCTTTAGCCCATGGAAAGTCACATCTGATTTCTCGCTGAGTTGCCCTGAATCTTGGCTTACCTGTATGATCCCCTTGGACACCAAGACCCGGTCCTGAAAAGATCCCACATTCACAGAAGCACGTGAACAGTAAGCATTTCAGTCCCCAAAATACCTGAAGTACCTCCCCTCCTCGAAATCCCCCCAACTCCCTGGAGCCTCTTGCTGTCCGAGCCCAGAACTTTCCCAAACTTACCTGTCTGCCCTGTCTCTGCTGATACTCAGCACTACGGAGTGGAGAGCGCTTCTTTGCTCTCCGTCCTCTGCTCCCTTACCTGAGTGACCTCTGACCTTTGGAACTCCCATCTCATTCTCCTCAGTCTCCCCAAACTGTACCACAAAAGGCTACCACACTAGGGTGGCAGAGCCCCCCTAGGAAGGAACTGAACCAGTGAGATCAGAACCTCCTGAGCACACAGTGGGGATGCTCAGAGGCAAGGAACACTCATCATTGAGAACCGTCGTCCGGTTACACTGCAGCTTCATGATCTCGCCTATGACTGCGAACAGGAGTCATGGATCTGAACCTCCCTTTCCTCTCACCTTCGACAGTGGAAACTCTGCCCTAAACGTTGGCCTCGCGGGATTATCATTCCCCAAACCCAACTCTGCGTCTTCCACCTGGAAGGCCTTTCCCACCCTCTCCAGCCCCCACATTTCACTAAATCCTTCCGACTCTCTCAACATGGCTTCCTACGTGTCCCAAGCTAGACCCAACCTCTCCCGGTCTTGCAGTGTACTTGACCAATAGCTCTATTATTGCGTTGCCACCACTTGCCTTGCATTATATTCCTTACGTGTCCTAGCTTCTCTGACAGACTGTGAGCTCCCAGAGGGCAGGGGTGGTGTCTTAATTATTTTTATATTTCTTCCAGATTTCAACACAGATTAGACATTCAATAAGTGTTTGGGAAATTGAACCACTCCCCCAAAATATGGTCATGTGGACCATATTAGAAAAGTACCATCTAAATACGAACATTTTCATTTCACGTGGGTGATCACAGGTTGTTGACAACTAAGCATAAACATATGTCGGTAGTCGAAGGGAAATAAACTCTGAGGTGGGCTTGGTTTTGCTGCCATTTTCTCTTCCCTGAGTCGTAACATACACAAGTGAGCATGTCCTTGTTGGCTGCCTCTTTTCCCTTTCCTCAAGTTCCTGTCTCTGTAATTTATCTTTTACTGTCAGTGCACAGCATTCGCCTTTGTACTCATAAGCTCTATTGAACGAAGTAAACACTTAGCTTGTATTTACCTGGTACAGTGTTTCCTACCCTTATTTATTTTCTCTTTCTTGAGAAAATCTTTTCAGGACTGGGTCTTGGTGTCAACAGGGATCATACAGGTAAGCCAAGATTTTATATATATATTAAAGGCCCAGTGCACGAAATTCGTGCATGGGGGTGGGGGTTGTCCTTCAGCCCAGCCTGCTCCCTCTCCAATCCTGGATTGGGCCTAAACAGGCAGTCAGACATCCCGCTGACAATCCAGGACTGCTGGCTCCCAACTGCTCACCTGCTTGCCTTCCTGATTGCCCCTAATCGCTTCTGCCTGCCAGCCTGATCACCCCCTAACCATTTCCCTGCCAGCTTGATTGATACCTACCTGCTCCCCTGCCAGCCTGTTTGCCCCTAATTGCCTCCCCTGCAGGCTTGATCACCCCCAACTGCCCTCCCTTGCAGGCCTGGTCCCTCCCAACTGCCTTCCTCTGCTGGCCATCTTGTGTCCACATCGGGGCAGGATCTTGTGACCACATGGTGGCAGCCATCTTGTGTGGGGGAGTGATGGTCAATTGCATATTACTCTTTTATTAGATAGGATATATGAATTTGTCACATCCTAAAAACCTTCAGAGAACCTTGAGATACTAGCGGTCTCTCGTTCTATAGTGTTTCTTAACATGTCACAGAGTGACAACCCCTCTCTCTCCTCCTTCCCTGATATCTGGAGGTTTCTTGCCCTTAGACCAGTGGTCAGCAAACTCATTCGTCAATGGAGCAGCAAACCGTGGCTCGCGAGCCACAGTTTGCCGACCACTGCCTTAGACAACAGCAATACTGAGGGTAGAAAACACTGTACCAGATAAATACAAGGTAAGTGTTTACTTCGCTCAATAGAGCTTATGAGTACAAAGGCGAATGCTGCGCACTGACACTAAAAGATAAATTACAGAGACAGGAACTTGAAGAAAGGGAAAAGAGGCAGCCAACAAGGTCATGCTCACTTGTGTATGTTACGACTCAGGGAAGAGAAAATGGCAGAAAAACCAAGCCCACCTCAGAGTTTATTTCCCTTCGACTACTGACATATGTTTATGCTTAGTTGTCAACAACCTATGGTCACCCACGTGAAATGAAAATGTTCATATTTAGATGGTACTTTTCATCCAGAGAATCCAAGATACTTTATAAATTATAAATATGAATGTTCCTGATGTAATGTCCCTGATAATCTCCATATACAAAATCCAGTTCCCGATGGCCAAAATCTCCCCTCCCTACACCACGCCACTGAATATTTAAACATTTTTATCGAATCCCATTTTTTTGTCTTTAAAATATCCTCTATTTCGAAAAGTCCACAAGTCACACTATTTGTCTTCTAACCAGGGCTGCATCTCTCCTACCCACCACCCTTCCCCCACTAACATGGAAAGTGAATTCAATTAGATTTAAGACAAAGAGTAATTGCATTGGAAAATAGAAAAAATATCTCATCCAAGAGTGATTAAGCTCTTTACCTTATCGAGGGAGTTTAACTCTTTCAGCAAAAGAGGATCCAGTGTAATAAATTAATACAGAGATTTGTTAAATCAAAGGATAGTATCTTGATTGAATCTAATTCCCCAGTCATCGGTGAGCTCTGCTTCTGGAGAACAGGGTATTTATTTTAAAGTCTGCAAGGAATGTAAAGACGAAGTCAATAAAGGGTTTTAATTTTTTAAAACTATTCTTACTTATACAGTGAGTATTTTAAAGTCTGAAACTTAGATAAACTCTTGGATTGTGGAAAGTGAATCTAACCATCTACTTTCCTAGAATTACTTTGTGCTTCTGGTATCTGGATTTTGATAACCCCTTCCCTATACTCGATCAGAATTGATCCAAGCAGAGCCTGAGTCATTCTGCTTTGCCAGCAGCTTCTTACTAGAGTTGCTTGTCGGTGCTCATCCTGGAACTTTGCAGAAAGAAAATAAAGTAACGTAACGTGACAGGTTCTTTAGGGAACGTTCTAGAACTTCAGATGACCAATTAGGTAGGGATGACTGGCATACAGGACTTTCATGTGCAATACTCCTCTTTGGATGTGGGGGGGATTGCCAATTGCAGAGGGAACTTACTACTAAAAGGTCAATAGGGGAATATCTGAGACAATCTGGAGTAAAAAGACAGGTCAGGTGTATATTTGCCTGCAGCCCACCCTATGGAGGTGGCTCAAGGTTGCAGTATAGCAAACAGAAGAAGAGATCTTTCTAGGGCAGTGGTCGGCAAACTGCGGCTCTGTTGACTAATGAGTTTGCCGACCACTAACCTAGACTCTCGATTCTTATAATCACAGGCTGTTGTTCCTTCTGATTAAGCCCCTGCGGACAAGGAAATGAATCCGGGCGCCTTGAACTAGGAAATCTCCCTTGGATTTCCCCCCACCTATTACCTGTATTAGTCAGGCATTTCATACATAGCAATGAGGATTGATTTAAGGAAGACTGCAAAAATTTCTGCAACTGGCCCTGTTTTAATTACCTTAGTTAAACTGTCCTAGTAATGGTGAAATTCCATAGGTCCAACCCATACGTTTCTGTGTGTCCCCTTTAAGAACCTATAAAACAGGCACTATCCCTTCTTTATGTCACATTTAGAAAAACTCTGGCAGCAGAAGGCTTGGGCTAGGTTGTGACCTGTGTTTCTCCTGGTGGCATGCACTTTTCTCTAAAGCAGCTATGTTTTTGAATGTTGATGAGATCCTACTTTTTATTTGCTTGATAGGGTGGTGGGTCTGATTTTAAAAGTTAGAGCAAGGGGATAAAAGTTGAACACTTGTCTTAAAAGTTTTGTTCTACCTGCCTCACCATGTGACCTTGTTTTTCCCCACTCCTAACTAGGGACAGTAATATCTGTAATCATGTATGAAGTAATGTATATTATTCCTAGAGAGCTGTGTAAATTAATCCCAATGCTAATATAGCTATGTTTTAATCCATATCTTAAGAACTCTGTTGCACATAGGACAGTTTCCTGTATTGCATGTCCTTAGTTTGTTACACTCAACACAATTGTCACGATAAACACTTTAAAACAGTTAGACATGTTAACCAGGGTTGGAGAGATGGATGTATCTATTTGGAGTGGGATGAAGAATAAAAGATAGCCTCCGTCTATCTGAGTCACGGGATTGGCTAAGTCCAGAAGTTGTTAAGTGAAATGTTTTCAGTCAACAACAGGGTGGTTCGCATCAAAAGAAACATTTGTAATGAAGTAATCCAAGGATTATTTTTAAATCTGGAAATGAGTGAGTTAAGAAAATTAATAGCTCTTCTAACTCCTGAGACTGAGAGTAGTCCTTTCAAGTTTGATGGAGGTAGTTTCCAGCACAATCTCAGAGAGAGGTTACAGTTCAATTTCCACTAGCAGGACTTCAGAAAAGGCAAAAAGAAAAATGGCTTGAGTTTCTGAAGCTTCTGTGCTTTTTAAAAAAAAAATAGTAATAATTAAAGCTACCCAGCTGGTGTGGCTCAATGGTTGAACATCAACCTATGAACCAGGAGGTCACGGTTTGATTCCTGATCAGAGTAGGGGGCTCCATCCCCAATGTGGGGAGTGCCAGAGGCAGCCAATCAATGCTTCTCTCTCATCATTGATGTTTCTATCTCTCGCTCCCTCTCTCTTTCTCTCTGAAATCAATAAAAACATTTTAAAAATAATAATAATTAAAGCTGATAAAAATGCAAATGAATTACTTACATTCTGAATATTTTATGCTAGAAGTGCATTTTTTTTCTCCCTCAACTCTGAGAATTTATCATTTTTTCCAGAGATTATAATGGAGCGAACACCAGCTAACCAGGATACAAGGAATGTGTGGCAGTGTGTGCTGACTGTTCATGTCAATCTTTCTTCACAGCAGGATTTGGACAGAAACTCACCACTTAATCGAATAGCTCACACGCCACTGAGTAGGACATTTTAGTTAGAGCAGAATATTAGAAAACTTAAAGTATGCAGACTTATACTGTATTCTGGCAACATATACAGTATTTTCAAATATCAAAAAATTTTAAAGAAATCTTTTGTGCTCTTATGCTAATTGTGGCTACTGGGACTTTGAAATATTCCTTTTATACTGTAGCTGTTGCTTTTTTTTTTAAACAACAACAATCATCTTGCTTTATTTTCCTTTTTATTTTTGAGCTGTTTGCAACCCCCTTTTGAATAGCGAGAAACAATGCAATTAATTTTCTCCAGCGCAATCATGCATAGATTTAATAAGCATCCGAAGGTAGGATCCATCTGCAAAGTATGCGTTGCATGTTAAATTACTTCTCTTCTGTGGATTTTTTTTCTTC